>JAWQEG010001208.1:0-252500 GCA_033782935.1 Petrolisthes cinctipes
GTTGATGATGAATTTCTAAGTCTCATTTTGGTTAAGGAACCTGTGATCGTGTATGGGAATTGCAGGCTTCTGATTCCTCCTATCTATACTACGAAACACGCTTCTTCCATATAGATGATGTTTCTTGGCAATATTTGAAGGACTCATTTACCTCCAAATTTTTACTATATCACAGGGTCCCTTAACGACTGACAACCTTATTTAGCTGGTGAGTTAGTAGCCTCTATTCAAGTGAGGATTGAAGAACATCTCCTAAACCGTCACACAATCTGATGACACACTTGAGTTTCTAGGACTTAACTATGGACAATAAAGTTCACTTGAAAAATATGCGGTCAGTTTAACAATGACAAATTATTATGCCAATTATATCCTGTTTTCACAGCGTAATATTCGTCAGATAATCTCGAATCACGAAATGATACCCGTCTAGAAAAGGGGCTCATTTAACTCATAATTACATTTTTTATAATTAACAACAGCTTTATATTTACCGAACTAATTACCCTGAGAAATAACATCCAGTGTTTTCGTGTACGAGTACCACAGTAAGATGCATCACGTGTTTCAAATTGGTCCCATGTAGAATAAAAAAAAATAAATAAAAAAAATAAAAAAAAAACACGACGACTGGATGTTGTCATGGACGGACCCTCCCATCAACACACGACCACCAGACCACACACACACATACACACACACATACACACACACACACATGTCTTGTACTCTGGATATAAACTTTGCAAACGATCTAGAACGATTCAGAGTGTCATGTTTCTGTCACCGCATTAAAGACAATTATGAAACATCGAAATCATAACATAAAATAGCCATGTCGGTGCTTTTAAATATTATAGAGGAGAACTCAGAGTAAGTTAACGTGTAATAGGGATAAATATTATACGATGTCTAATAGAATGGAGGAAAACAAAAGAGGAGTGAAAGAAACATGGAGTCTCGGAAGGAAAAGAAAAGAATAGATGCATAAACTGGGCAAAATAATTATTCCTAAAAGAGACAGTAAGACTTAAAGAGGTTATTTCAAACTATGGACGAATTGGATGTTGCTGATTCCTCCAAACTACATCACGCAACAGACTCCCTCATTGTGTCTGTTGTTTAATGTCATAGTGTGGAGGAAACAGTAGCCCCCAATTCACCAACAATATCATGCCTCCCCTTTAAGTGTTTTATGAAGGCGTGTCTGATTCGCAACGGTTATCGAGTTACAATTAGTGAAAAGAGAATGGTCGGCATTGAGAGAGGCATCCCGCTGTCCATTCCGTTTTCAATAATTGTAACTCAATAACCGTTGCGAATCGGACACGCCTTCATAGAACACTCTCTTAAGGGGTTGGAGGGGGGGAGGAGGGGGCGGGTCATCTGTTGTGGGCCAGCCATTATTTTGGTGCCCGGGCTACTGATTCTTCCAAACAAACAATGCCATCAAACAGACTATAATATATTGTATCAGTGTTACGAGTAGGGGATTCCTTTTGTAGTAGTTAATTGTGTGAAGGAATGATGTTGCCCTCCTCCAATCATCGTCCCTCAACAGATGAATGGATGGTCCCCTGAAGGCTTATTTATATTATACACTCTAAGCTCAGGAATCATTTGCTATATAAACTCGCGCCCTCTTCCTTCCCCTTGGTACACATTTAATACACGTTGAGGACCCTGTGATCGTGTATGAATATTGGAGGCTTCTGATTCCTCCTGACCATGCCACAAAACAAGCTCCTTCCATATAGGTGGAGTTTAATGGCAATGTTTGAAGGACTCCTTTATCTCCAATTTTCTGACTACAACACAGGTTTGTTTGTTTGTTTGTTATTTGGGATTAACGCCTATCGACTACGGAATGATCATTAAGGCGATATATCTATAGAGTGATTGAGTGTGTAGCCTATGTGGGGAAGTGTAGGTGTGTGTATGGAAAGGTGTACGTGTGCTGTGTGGTGTTTGGGAGTGTTTTCCCCTCCAACACACACACAGTCCCTTAATATAATATACCCAAAAGAAGGAACCACGTACAGTCACGAGCCATAATAAGTATCCAGGTCTTGTTGACGTTTCGAATCATCTGACATATATGCTAGTGAACCAATTTTATCCTGTCTTAGAGTATATAAGTATATATATATACATGCTTGCTGGAGCTCGTATAATACTCCATAATCAGGCTATTCGAAGCAGACCTGGATACTTATTATGGCTCGTGACTGTACACAAGAAAGAACGAACACAGTGGAACATAATTATAACCAAAACAAGCAACAACCATGCACGGGTGGTTCTGCCAAGTCAGCCCAGGTCCAATCTTTTCGACAATTGGTCTTAACGTTCTCGATAAAATGACAAATACATCCTCTCTCCTGGGGACAGTCACTGCAATAAAAAAAAAAAAAAAAAAAACAAGAAAAAAGAAAAGAAAAAGAAAGGTAACACAGAACCCATTAAGGAGCAGTCATGTTCCGGTAAGAGTACACAGTTTCGGTCGACTCCAATTCATTCAACTGTTATATTGCCATTTTGTCTGAGGTGCCTGTTACGTTATAAGCCAATGGGAGGCAACTGACTCCACCGAATTATCCCGTGAAACAATCTATCCTTGGTATTGGTAATGCTTCATGGCACAGGCTAGTTTGGAGGAATATAACCCCCCTCCCCACCCCTTTTCCAATACCCTGACAATATCTTAGTACCCTGAAAATAATGTTCCATCGCTGTGCTCGGGTTATTCATTCCCTGCACCGTGGGTAAAATGAACACTGCTAGGCTCAGGAGACTCACACGTGGCGTCTGTTACATTCTGCGCTTGGGTGATTCAGTATCCGGGTGTGTCTGCCTGCCTAAGGACTCCAAATAAAAAAGTGTGTGATGCTGTCAAGATAGTGGAGGCTACTGATTCCTCCAAATTGTCTCCCCCACACTATCATCTGTCGTCCTGTGCACTTAAAGTTTATTTCGTGGTACTGTGTTGAAGAATGACTAACTTTCAATTAGCCGACAATATCACAGTTTTCTTCAGCACTAGTGGACTGAACCACTATTTAAGGAAAATGTTATACTGGATACGCTTAATGTGTGACTGTGTGTGCGACGTAAGTATATTGGGTAGAATGGGAGAAAAGGTAATGAACTTGTTAACAATGACCGGTTCGATGGACGTATGTAATGTCTATGTAACCATCGTAGAAGCCATCATCATCTTCTACTCCAAGAGTTTTCCTGCAAATAATCCTCTGCACGAACTTCAACAAATCCCGTCAAACGGTAAAGTGTTAATTGCAGGATGTGTAACTATATAAACAAAACAATTAACACGGCAGTATTATACCTTCGTGTTAACAAGTCGTATGATGACTGGTACAGTGTTGGACATAAGTTCAAGCCTTCATTCTGCTGTTCTGTAACTCATAACTTTGAAGGTTAATTGTGTACAAATATAACAACAATGGAGTGGATTATAATGACCCAATAGGAACAGTTTCATAGCACATAATATCTCTTCTCTAATAATACACAACTATGGTTTCCAGAAGAGCAGGAATAATTAACAGGATGTAAGAGTATGTCCTGAATTTAACACGTACACAAGATTACACAAGAATCATTATAGAACACCGCCCGGACCTTTGTGACGGTGAAAAAATAAACTAGTTCATTTACGAAATTAAAAAGTGATAAAGGCAAGAAAATAAGAAAGATTATTTTCACGCGAGTTCATAATGATCTTGCCGCTAATAACGCTCAGAGTACAGACTGAGTAAAGTAGTATTCTCAGACTCGTCTTACAGGATTCCAACAAGTGTACCATTCCCACTGACTGATGCTACAAGTGACCATATTATTATATTCTGAATGAAGTTTGTTAATATGACACTCTTGACGACTATCTAAATGAACTACAATATAATAATAGTAGACGCCACTTGTGTGTTAAACCCCAGGTAGATGCTGTGAATATGAACTTTCGGTGTCCTGTCTCCGAAGAGCTTAGGACGTCAATTTACAGAAGTATATAATCTGTCATGGGGAAAGTGACAAAACGGGTAATACAAGATTCACTCTATTGTAGCTTGGAGGAATGAAATGAAAATGAGGAAGAAAGGAGACTGGGTTATATAGACCAGAAAGACCTTACACCTGATATCAGAAGTAGACAGAGGGTGAAGGACAATAACCACAGAGGAATAAGATGAAATTGAGGGAATTTGGAAGAGAGGTAAGGGAGTGGCTCGGGTCCGAAGGGTCAGTACCTCGGAGGAATCACCACCACCTCTTCAATTCACCATCAAACGAGATTCTCATCTTGTTTGATTTATTTCCAATTATCTCCCCTATCTCTATCGGTTTATGCATCTATTATTTACTTATTTCACTCTCGTAACACACACACACACACACACACACACACACACACACAGAAATTTATTTACCATATAGTCCCACAAGGGTAAGATCTAAGGACACCAAAAGTATGAGATTTATAGTTAGTTATGAGAAGGGAAGCACCCACGTAATGGTCAGTAAGGACACACATGATAAATTGTGCTGAGGTTACTGCCATTTGCAACCTAAACACATCTCGCTCTATTACATCACCATGCACCCATGAAGGTACAGTCGGGATGTAAGTTTCTCCTCGTATGTCATTCAATCTTAAGTAACTATGATTTTATCTCCTTGAATATGCAAGTGAAAAATTTCTATACTTTTCAAAATTCTGTATAGCATACATATATATATATATATATATATATTATATTATATATATACCGTATATGACTATCAGTGTAATTCTAAACTTCATTTTTATAAGCTTTCAAACACCTCATTCTTTTAATGAATTGATCAAGTGATTTTTCACTCTCTCTTCGCTCCGTGCACCATACATTAGAACTGCATACACATTTATGTAAGAGTAATTTTCGACGTTCACTGCAATACTCATTCAATGAATCTACCCATAACACATGAATCAGTCTTCTATACTTCTTTCATTTAAAATCATCCACTATAAGACTGCTAGAGTCATTCCTCTATAACACCTCCAATAAAATAATTATATTAAGATACCATATATTACAACATTGGTATTTTAAGTATCTCTCAATAGTAACCGTAAGGACTTTCATGCATAGTATACTATCAAGTCGCTTTTACCATTCTTCAGCAATTACAAATTTTGTTTATAAAAATATCACACTGTTCACTAAACAACGTCATTTATAGCATTCGTCTATAATAACACACACACAGCATTCGTCTACAGCACTGTCACTCACAGCATTCCTCCATAAAATTGTCACAAGTGAATTATTTATACAATTCAACTATAAAGATGACATCTAATATATTTGTTTATAAAATATCAGTTCATCATGCTTATCAATCTGGAATCGGACATTCGCTGAACGGTCCAATGTAACACACGCCTTCTAAAATTGTACAGCACTCAGTGATACCAGAATACCAGAATAATCTAACCAGCCAAAAGAATGGAGGGATCTAAAAATTATGTGAGAAAATGTGGGTTACTGAATCCTTCAAAATGTGCCAGAAGCAGAATGCCACGGTGACGGTAGTTAATTTTGTAGTATAGTTTGAAGGTTAAAGTTGCCTTAAATTCGCTAACAATACCCAGCCTCTCCAACACACAATACATCTACAGCAATACCAATATCAAGTGACAAACATCAGCTGACAATGCTACACAACACATGACATTCTTGCTTCACATTACACGACTCAACAGCTCTAACTTTAAAGACTACAGTTTGTAACATTAATGTACGCTATATTTCCACTATATATAATTCAGAAGCTCAATAATACTTCTGAAGATAATGCATGGATCTTAACACACTCAATTTCATTTAAGAAGTATTGGAAGTCGGTATATTGGGGGCGACTGATTCCTCCAAACCATGCCAGAAAACAAGCTTCCCGGTATAGTTGCTGTTTTGTGATAAAGTTCGAAGGCGTCTGCATCCTCCAAAACACTAACACTATATCAGGCTCCAACAAATATTAATATCATATAACGCAGCCTCCCTGTACATTACTTCAGAACTCTCCAACGGCAAACTGAATGCTACCACTTCATCCTCACTACAGTATATCAAGGAACAAAATGCTTTATAATAGGTGGTCGGTGTGTTTCGTGGCACTGTGTGAAAGATTCCAGAACTCGCATGCAATTCGTCGGCGACAAAATTTAAGAGCCCACTTATGATACCAATTGTAAACTTTGTCTGGGAAAATGAAGGTTCCTGAATACTCCAAATTACGCCACAAAATAAATAGCCGTCAGTGTTATGCCGAGGTAAGACGTTTCGTGGCACAGTTTGAAGGAATCAGTAGGCTCCAACAAATTACAGACGGCACCTCAGCTCTCTAAAAGCCATTTCCACCGACACCACCACACTCACTCCTTTCTTCAACATGACCCGAAGCGCTTTATCGTACAACTTCCCAATCACATTAAACGTCTATTTAAAGCAAGATGTACAAATAAGATACACTACACCGACTGCAAGCAACTCGTCTGCTGGCCTGTCATCTGCAACACCTGACAGCAGCACCATTTCCAACACTTTTAAACTCTGTGCTGAGAGGACATGACACTAAAACACTTTCCTTCGTCCTCTGGTCAAATTAACGAAGACTTCCTCCTCCTCCTCCTTCGTCCCCCAACCCGTTTATACAGAGGATTAGAGCTTTGCACCGGCGACCATAAACGAGCGACGATGCAAATCTCCCCCTGTGAACGGGAGATAAAGAGCGAAGAAGGAAGGAAGGAAGGAAGGTAGCTACCAGTGTGATGACCCTTTATAATCAGCCGCCAGGACATGTGTTGCTCCCGAACCAATCACTGTCAAATCAATCGCATTATTTACGCATCACAAATTAAGGTTTCTGTCACCATAATCATAATCTTTACACACTCGTAAAGCTCGTGCATTTTGACGCCGCTGTCACCCCCAACTTGCGCCTCCTGCTCAACTTATGACTCGCATCAAACTTGAGATCATCATCAATCGCATCATACAACTTTACGACTGCCACCCAACACGGTACCAGTATTGTTATTGCGATTGTCAGCATACTGGTATAGCAGATTCATTCAGGTCTCATTCCCTTGTCATTACCCGCCACATACCACTTTTCATCTATCTTGTGATTATCATAAATTTTGCTTCTTTCATCCAGTTTCATTTCATGGAACACTGGACTGATTTTCAACGTTCCATTCAGTATCCAACCGTCGCGTCGCCCGACTCTGGTATCTGGCTGGCGTCCAGACTTGTGTCATCATACATGCGACCTGTCTTCCACGCATTGTAAACTCCAAACCATTCTGGTCAACGTTGCCATACTTGTAAACGTTTGCCCATTTCTCATGAACTAACTTTCTTGCTGTTGCACATATTCCTGTTTCCTAACCTACCCTAACCTGTGAACCGCTAGCCATTTCTACTGGCCACATAGGATGCCCCACAAGCCCCGTCCTCAGTGTGAACACCCTCGGCCACTTCCAGCACTCACAACTGTCGCTCGCAAATCACAAGAAAAAAATAAAACGTCCCACACTCTAATGATAAGGCGACTGCTTGATGCTGGCTGGCTCCTGGGTAGTCTCGAACCCTAGAACTCGTTGACGGAACACACACGCAGCCGTCCTGCCACACCACTACTGTATATCCACCCGTCACATGCTATTATAAATCCAGATGCTTGATATTTCCCCTTTTCTTTATATCACCGGTGAATTGTGTGTGTGTGATTCACTATAGCATCCTCTTTCTATTACTAATATTAACCATGGCCTCCCCAGACCAACATCGTATAACCACAGTTAGAGACACACGGACACAGATGACAAGCGACAATTCGGACACAAGCACAGACCATGGATTCACCACTTCGCTTGTCCCCGTAACTCTACGAAGCCGGCACGCACTAGAGTCCACAGCAGCAGCAGGCGTGGTCAGGAGCGGCCGGACCACGCACTCGCATGCCCTTCCCCACCAACCGCCTGAGAGCCACTAACCCACCAGGCAGGAGGCAGGCAGCCAGGCCACTCAGCCAGCCAGAGCCGCCCCTCACTCACCCTCCCTTACTCAGCCACATGCCTGCCCAACCACCACCCCAGCCCAGAAGACCTGCACCACCGCCCACCTGCCTCCTCCTTCTTCTCCTGCTGCTGCTGCTGTTATTCCTTCTTACTCTCTTGCTACTCCCTTTCTCTCTTCTCTTCGTCCTCATCCTCCTACTCTTGTGGCTTGCTCCCTCTCCCCCTGCTTCTTTCCCAGTTCCTGATCCAGCTCTACCTCCTTTAATTCTTGCTTCCCTCCTCGTCATCCTTCCTCTCATAATGCTTCCCCTTCTTCCCATCCCTTTCCCTTATGTTTCTGCTACCCTTCCTCCTCCTGCTACTACTCCTGCTTAACATTTCCGACCCTATCCCTTTCCGTTCCCTACGCCTCCTCCTCCTCCTCCTCTATTCACTAATCCTATCCTTTCTCCTTCCAGACCAGCCCCAGAGTACATAATGGTGTACATACCTCGAGTGTTCAGTACCCTAATAAGCTGTCGTATAGTGCGCTGTCGTCCTCACAAATAAATAATGTGGAGTTAGTTTCTTGTGAGCTCTTACGACGAGACTCATCGCTGTTCCAATCAAGAAACGTCCCCCCTCCCAGAAATTAGATCGTGACATGACCAATTCTCGATAACTAAAATACACTGCAAGTACCAAGGGACCCTCAGAGCAATAGCGCTAAAGTATATTTTATTGTGTGTACTTTCCATTGAAGGAGCAAAAAAATAAAATACAGCCGTGAGAGCTGTACAGTAATATGAACGAAGATCAAAAGGAATGCTAAAGGATACATAAGGAATAAAAAATAATAATATTTAATATCCATAAAATCTCTAGTAGGACTGTACGAAACGACAACAATAATAAAGAGAAAAATCATCCGAATTCAACAAGACTGAATAAAGGACTAATTGAGGATGAAAGAAGCCCGCCCTAGCCCTGCAAGACGAAGGAGAAGGTGACAGATAGAAAGGTGGGGCTGCAAGCACGAAGGAAACAGAAAGAAAGGAGGGAGACTTGAAGAATTGAAAGGGAGTTGCTTGAGGGGCGCCCATCCCCTTAAGGGAAGATTCTCTTATCGGTGAATTGGAAGGCTACTGATTCCTCGAAACTATGCCAGGGAATGTTACTTTAACAGAGGATCAGTTTCGTGTCATAGTTTGGAGGAATCAGAGACCTTCCAATTCACCAACAAGAGAATATCCCCTTAAAGCATTTCCCATATCACCGCAGGGAATACTACCCGCCCCCCTGTCATCTGCCACTCCCAAGTTCCCCTTTTGCAGCAGGCTGTATATGCGAAACGAAGGCCTGTTGTATGGGTAATTCCCGAGACCAGTCCTCCATATATTCCTCCACCAGTGTCACTCATCTCGCGCCTCCTGGTTCTGTCCTCTCTTCCCTTCTCCACCATTATTCCCATCCCTCCCCTCCTCCCTCATTCTGATTGACTGTCTTTCCCTTCCCTTCTCTCCTCCCTCATTTTGGTTGACTGTCCTTCCCTTCCCTTCTCTCCTCCCTTATTCTTGTTGGTTGTCCTTCCCTTCCTTTCTCCAGCATTGCGGTTGGTTGTCCTCCCTTCCCTTCTCTCCTCCCACATTCTGGTTGGTTGTCCTCTCTTCCCAGTCCTCTTATTGCATCATGTTGATTTTCATCGCTTCCTTTCCCCAGTATTAATCACTTCTCTCCTCTTGCATCCTGTTGGTTTCCGCTTCCTTCCTGCATCCTGGCTGGAAAGCACTTTCCTTCCCATCACTCTCACATTCTTCCCCTCCCTCCTACCTCATCCCCCTCACCTCCTTCTCTTCTTCCGCACCCTATAGTTGGCTCTCATGCCTTCCCTCTCAGTCAATCGCCACTGTGAAACTTCATCTATGGCATTATTCCTGGTAATTTGAGCTATCGTTGTGGTGGGGTTGGTGTTTTGGTATGAGGTTAATGGTGGCGTTTTGGAAGGGTGTTGCTGGGGCTTTGAGCTAGTGTTGGGAATTGAGGGGGGAGGGGGGCAGGGTTTTTGAAAGGATGTGCTGGTGTTTGGGGGGACTGGGGTGTTGAGGGATTGGGTTAGAACTAGGGCTTCTGTTTATACTTAATGATTAATAATTCTTTGTGGCATGAGTTAGGGGGATTCACAGTTGCTTACGAATCAGTCCCTGAATCTGTGGTAAGAAAGTGTTGTTGAATGTCCACTAAGGGTCATGTTCACAGTAAGACCAATAGACTCTAGTATTCTATTGGTCTTGGTTCACAGTATTCGTGGTGAGCTGTGGTAGCCTCGTCACGCCACAAGCACTGCTAATGTTTGCATACAACTCATTAGTTTACACACACACACACACACACACACACACACACACACAAAGCTCTGTTCCTACACCATTCCCTTTCTCTGTTGTTGTCTACATTTGTTTATATATTTAACTGTCAATATATCCCTCCATCTATCTAGCTATCTAACTGTCTGTCTGTCTGTCTGTCTATCTATTCATTTATCTACCAATCTATCTGTCTATCTATTCATTTATCTACCAATCTATCTGTCTATCTATTCATTTATCTACCAATCTATCTGTCTATCTATTCATTTATTTACCAATCTATCTGTCTATCTATTCATTTATCTACCAATCTATCTATCTATCTAACTACCAATCTATCTTTCTATCTATCTATCTACCAATCTATCTATCTATCCATTTGTCTGTCTATCTATCTCGTATCTTCTAATGTCCACCACTTACCAGACAACACTCCCCCTCCCGACCACTTCTTCACCTACTCACACCTTTTTATCACTTCACTCATTTCCTTGATCAGCATAGTCGAGAGGAGCCCTTAGCATGTCCTCCCTGCATTGTTTTAACTTCAGTCATTGTTGTAAACCGCTGAGAAGGCGTAAATCAATAAAGGAGTGATAGATAGATGAAGATAGATAGATCGAGAGGGAGAGATAATTAGATAGACAGATAGATAGATCGAGTGATAGATAATTAGATAGACAGACAGATATTCAATTTGACAGACCCACAGACAGACAGACAGACAGAGGGAAAATAAAAAAATTGTATTGTAGGAAAAGGGAGTGTTTTCTCATAAATATATCTTAGTGATTAGCAGTTTATTATTTGCACATACCCATGCAAATATCCCTGCAGTTGCCGTTTCATTTCATTTCATCATTGTACGAGAAAAGTCATGGTTAGGGCGGCGACGATGCCTAGTTAAGACATTAAGGGACCCTGTGATGTAGTCAGAAAATTGGAAGTTAGTGAGTCTTTCAAATATTGCCACGAAACACCCCCGTTATTGAAGGAGCTTGTTTCGTGGCACAGTCAGGAGGAATCAGAAGCCACCAAGTCTCATACACGATCACTGGGTCCTTAAGGGGATTATTTATTTGGGTGAGACTTGGAAGATTACTGCGATCTCCAAATTGTCCCTGGAAGCAGACGACCTCAGTTTCACTCATAAGGGTATCTGTTTCGTGGCAACGTGTGAAGGAATCAGTAGCCCCTCGGATTCCTCAACATCAAACGACCCCTTAATGAACTGGAGGGCTACTGAATCCATAACAATAGTTTTTTTAGAGAGTGTGTGTACAGACATACCAAGCACATGTAGTATAAGCAGACACCACACGCATAATTATCGAGCAGGGTATAGAGGGGAGACAAAGGGAAAGGAAGGGAGAGTAGATGAAGGCAAGGAAACGAAGGGGAAGGAAACGAAGGGGAAGGAAAGGAAAATAGTCGAAGGCAGCAACGTAGGAGAAGGAAGGGAAAACAGATGAAGGCAGGACTCGATGGGGAAGGAAAGGAAATCAGATGAAGGCAGGCAGCGAAGGGGAAGGAAGGGAAAACAAATAAAGTCAGACAGCATAGAGGAAGGAAGGAAAAGCAGAGGAAGGCAGGGAAAATAGAGAAAGGCAGGGAAAATAGAGAAAGGCAGGGAAAATAGAGAAAGGCAGGGAAAGTATATGAAGGAAGGCAGCAGCGTAGGGGAAGGAAGGGAAAGCAGATGAAGGCAGGTAGCGTAACGGATGACCTGACAGCGAGGCACTAATGGGTCAGCACATGCACATTACACTGTACTCGTCCCACTCATTTATCACCCACGACATGGTCACTGCATCATTATCTCTTGCTATCAATGTTTATATTGATTGTGCTTGTTGTATGTACAGTGCATAATGTGTACACGCGGGAGTACAGACACTTAGAATAGTTGTCCGAGGTGTGTGTGCATGTGTAGTGTGTGTGTGTGTGTGTGTTCTTTGTGCCTGTGTGATTTTGTTAGTGTGTATTTTGTTTGTGTTTATTTTGTTTGTTTGTTTGTTTGTTTCTTTTCTTTTGGTGTGTGTGTGTGTGAATTGGGCTGGGGAGACAAGTTTGGGTATGGAACATGGGCTGGGGGACAGGCTAGAAAATGGGATATGGACTAGAGGATATGGCAAGGAATGGGGCATGGGCTGCATATGGAGGACATGACTGGGTATGGGACATGGGCTGGGGGGACAGGTAAGAGTATGGGACATGGGCTGCATATGGGGGACATGACTGGGTATGGGACATCAAGCACGCGTCACTGCCGTTCTTTACCGAGGCACCCTCACGGCAGGAGGCCTGACCTGGCCCTTCTTGCCATGCCCAACACACACCCATACGCTTGTTGTCCCCCTCCCCACCATCCCACCCACACGTTTTGTTGTCGCTCCCCGGCCCGTCTCCCCTCCATCCCTCCCTCCTTACGTCATTCCCTTCCACCGTTCCCACTCCTTCCCCTCCCTAACAACCTCCCCAGATCTTACCACTAGATTTATCGTACTTAACAACTCTACTGGTCCACATGAATATTTTTACATCTTTTGGGGTGTAATTCTGGAGGATTATTCGCCTTTTCATTTTTACCCTACGCAAAATCCTGATCCTGTACTGAAAAGAGAACATAATACCTTTCACTCGTGCAGACGTGGAACCAATATTGGTTCACTGCATGACTCACTTCACTACCTTGTGCTTATATATCGGCTCTTGCTAACCTCCACCATCCCCAGAAGTGAAGCTGTTCACCCCCCCTCCAGTCCTCAGTGCCCTGGGTGTCTCCTACTGGGCTCCTGCGTAATGGGCACTGGAAGTAATAAGTAAGCTACTGGAAGGAGTTAAACATCTTCCATATGGACTGACCACATATTCACAGGAAGGACTGTAACTTTCGCGATAAACATGGTTTCATATCTATATAGCCTACCATACATACATTTATGAACGCTATCTACAGTTATGCACCATATCTGTATGCAAGGACGATTTACGTATAAGTGTAACTACACAGATATCACGATAATGATCCTTTAAATATTCATTCAGCATTCAACCCTAAACGTTATGGTACTGCCTCTATGCCCGTAGCAATACCCTAAGAATATTTCACGCATTAACAGATGATAGTCCTGGAGGATGTTAGCGAAGACATGTTGTGCCGTAAGATAAGGCAGAACATTAACATATTTACTTTAGAATTAAGGAAACTGCAGTGGACCTGTTGAACTATCAATGAAGCTCTTAATGTCAGACTCATACATATGCGTCCATATTTTTTCTAGCTTGCTTTGGTTCCAAAATTTAAGCTTCAGAACTTGAGGGATTAGCCCATAACTCTGTTGCCGAGAGTCAGTCCAGCGCGTGAAACTAAGTATAATCAGTTTGAACCTATCTAAGCGGGTGAATGAGGTGGACAGGTTGGATGACTTGTAGGTCGAGAGTTTAAGGTTGGGGTGAGGATGGGGGCATGGATGGGGGATGGAAGTGAGTGAGTTGGGAAGGGGTTAAGAGTGGTCGATTGAGTTGGAGATAAGGTTGGAAGGGAGGGGGATAGGATGGTGGTGAGGTGAGGTTTTAAGTAGAGGTGAGATGGGGGTTAGGATGGTTGTGAGTGGGAGGATAAGATGGTGGTGAGGGGGAGGTTATAGTAGAGGTGAGAAGGGGGTTAGGATGGTGGTGAGGGGGAGGTTAGGATGGTGGTGAGGGGGAGGTTAGGATGGTGGTGAGGAGAGGTTTTGAGTAGTGGTGAGGTTTGGAGATAGGTTGAGAGGGAATATTAGGTGTGTGTTGGTCACGAGGCCACTTGCTTGTTGCACTGACCCTCACTCCAGTCAGGTGCTGTCGTGACTCCTCTTCCCTCGTCCCTCGTCCCTCGTCTCCCGTCCTCGTCCCAGCCCCTGCCCTTCATCTCTCTGTTCTCCCTCCACCACAACTATCCTCCCTCCATACCCATCCTTCCTTCCACATCTTCTATACCCTCTCTATTACACGGTTTTATTTCCCTTCTTATTTCCTCTTTCCTCCTTCCTCCACAACTACACACACCCTACCTCCCTTCTCTTCTGGTATCCTTGTCTTTCCTTTTCTGCCTACAGCCATCGTGTCCCTTTCTTTCCCTTCTTGTCCTTTCCTTTCTTACTGACCGAATACCCTCCCATCCTTTCCTTTCATACCATTCTTCTTTTCCTAGCACTGCACCGTCTCTCTCATCCTTTCCTTCCTTTCATTCTACGTAGCAATCTATAAATATTCCTTCATATTATCTTCATTTGTCGCCCCATTATCCTTATCCCTTTCCATTCTTATCTCCTTACTTTTTATCCTTCTCTTTAACCCCCTCCAATCTCTGCCTCATATTATTGGTCAACGATCGTCTCATTCCCATTCTGTCTCCTCAGTTATATGTTTGTACAACTGCAGTCAATAATTCCTGTCCATTCCTATAGGAGTATAGAGTTATGAACTGATGGAATTATACCTGGAAAGTATGAACCTTAATGGGATAATTCACTTTTGTTACATTGGAGTGCCTTGATTCCTCTAAAGTATGCCAGGAAACAGGACCAGATGAACAAAATTAATGGTGTTTTGTTGCTTGGAATTGTATGGAGGAATCAGTTGCTCCAGCATTACCAACACCAGATTCCTCCCTTAATATTATTCTGTGTTATATCATTTGGAGTTGAAACAGTAATGAAATATTGAATCTGAAGTATTGACCTCGACCATACACTACACTAGACTTGAGCCATGGTTTATAAAACAAGCTAAGCCAGGTACCTGAACCCCTGCCAGGTAGAAAATCCCGACAAGGATGGCGACTGTATATAAAATGCAAACACTGTAGCGGGGACTGACTGAAGCGATGGCATATGGCCGTGTATAATGTGTAGGTGAGGTAGGGAGAGGATTGCTAATAATCAAGACTGCCAACGTAGCGGTTTTTCTGTATACAGTATTTCACAACGGTGCATCTTCTGTCTCCTCTCTCTAGGTAGCCAAAAGATTACTTCGTCCTCCATTCTGTTTTGTTGAGGCTGCATGGGGGAACGTAACAAATCCGGTCCAACGCCAAGGATGAAGGACACAAGACGAAGGAAATAGGTGCCAGTGTAACCCGGTGACGTAACAGGTATTGAGAATGTTTGCTGTATATATCTGGCTTCTACACACACACACACACACACACACACAGAGAGAGAGAGAGAGAGAGAGAGAGAGAGAGAGAGAGAGAGGGGGGGGGTAGGAGGTACACTGGAGATTAAAGAACCAGGAGAGAGTAAGGGTACGAGATAGTAGACAGGTGCCAGACATGTTGAAAGACAGGGATTAAAATACGGTAAAGTCCTGTTTACACCTATACTCGGTTCACACTACAACTTTTTTCTGGCCCGTGTGTTACGAGTGATTACAGCGATGACGTCACATATACGGACCATCCACCTATACTACACAGAAGGGGTTGGAATCCTTAAGGGGTCCAGAAGTACCCCTTAAATACCCCCTACCCTCCATTGGTAGATCTGGAGCAACTAATTCCTCCAAACTATTTCAAGCAACTGGGCACCATTATTTTTTGTTAATCTGGATATGTTTCCTGGCCTACTTTAATGGAATCAAGATACTCTAACGTACCCAAACTATACTATCCCCTTAAAGCATCCTCATCTCTTGGTATGCCTCGTCTCTCTTTATTTTTCTAAACTCGAAAAATACTTCTCTGATTAAAACTCGAAAAATACTTCTCTGATTAAGACTCGAAAAATACTTCTCTGATTAAGACTCGAAAAATACTTATCTGATTAAAACTCGAAAAATACTTCTCTGATTAAGACAGAGGTCGTTTTTATTACCCATATATGTGACAGAAACGGTGATTATGGTGTATATGCAGTTATTTCGTATACAGCTTAGAAATTGATCTTTGCATATAATGTAGATATAAAAAAACCTAGAAAGGATAAAACAGGGCGTAGAAACAGGGTAAGGAACAAAGACCAAACAGGGTGTATGGACAAGGTAATTAACATGGGTCGAACAGGGTGTAGTGACAGGGTAAGCGAAACAAAGGATGAACATTTGAAGGGACAGGTAAGGAAGACTGGACAGGGTAAAGATGAGGGGTAAGGTAGGGATGAAGGGACAGGGTAAGGATGAAGGGACAGGAGAAGGGAGAGGGTTAGGAAGAAGGGACAGGGTAAAGATTAGGGGCAAGGTAGGGATGAAGGGAAAGGGTAAGGGAGAAGGGACAGGGTAAGACGGGACAGGGTAAGGATGAAGGGACAGAGAAAGGGAGAAGGTACAAGGTAAGGATGAAGGGACAGGGTAAAGGTGAGGGACAGGGTAAGGATGAAGGGACAGGGTAAGGATGAAGGGACAGGGTAGCCTAAGAATGGAGGGCCAGGGTAAGAAAGAAGGGACAGGAGAAAGTACTGTGTATCCTGTCAGCTATGGAGTGGGAAGGGGATGGGGGGGGGAAGGTAGTACAGGAGATTAAGGGTGGAAGGGAGCCGGGAGGTAATAGTTTGGCGGCCTGGACTGTGTATATATAGTATTATAATGGACTCGCTATGGGCCTGGGAAGGGAATGGACTGAGATGGTATGACCGGGGTGTATCAGTGCCATTAGTGATGCCGGCCGGGGCGCCACTCAAGAATCCCGTTCGTAAGAAGATGCTGGTAATTAGAGGACACACGCAAATACACGTACTGACGTACACACACACACACATACATACATACACACGCACGCACACACCGGTAAGCGCACAGTATAACGGTTTTCAGTTGGACAACCTCGCTAGATAAGATAGTCTGGCCACAGCACTTACTAACACACACACACACACACACACACACACTGTGTGTGTGTGTGTGTGTGTACATAAATTCCGTTCCCCCCCTGCACCTCCACACACCCTCACCCATTGCCTGGCTCCTCACGTCTACCTGTTTAGTTATCTGGCTCGGCCCCTGACCCCCTCACCTGTACTGGGTCATCTGCCTGCACTTGGAGATCCCCCTCGCCCCCTCCTTGTCCATCCTGCCCCCCCCCACCCATAATGACATCTCTCTTCCGGAACCCTCCCCCCCCCCACTCTCTCTCTCTGTTCAACCGTCACTTTTATTAATGGGGTTTTTATTGTTGTCGGAGAAATAGAGACTACTGATTCCTCCACACTGTGATGGGCAACAGGAGTTAGTGAAAAGGACCCGGTTAATACTACAGGAAACTGTAGACCCCAGATCCCCGACACATCTGAGGCACCAGACTCCATTGAAGCATTTTATTATGGGCATGTCAAAGGCAAGGCGAATTTACACTCAAATCTATGCTGGGAAAAAAAGACAAAATCATCAGCTTGTATGTAGTAGGAAATATATTATCATAGTTTATGCTTCAGTAATGCATTTCCATGTTGTTGTTGTTGTTGTTGAAGTTCCTCAAGCTGTCTGGCCGAACAGCCGCGAGCTCTTGAAGAAGGCTATGGCTTGAACCGGGCTTTCCCACAGTGCCCTCAGTGAGTGTATCTTGTGTTGTTGGCGAGTGTTGTTGTGTGCGTTGCAGTCTTCCATAATGTGTTTAATAAAATGGGGTGCTGTGTTGCATCCTGAGCAGGTATCTGTGGTGGCTCCATCTAGTTTCTTTTGATATGTCAGAAGAGCCGGATGATGGCCGCTTCTCAACCTGGCCAGGTGGACTCTGTCCTCGCGGGGAAGGGAGGATTCTGATGGGTGGATGTCGGTTGTTAGTGTTTGTTATATATAACTGTATTCAACAAGAACGGAGAAGCAGATGACAAAGGTTATGTTCACGAGCAAATGAGTTTCTTACCAAGCTCTTGGCTTCCGAGATATCCCAAAGCATGCGAGTTTTGCTGACGTAAAATTATAATATTCAGTTTATTATAGAGTATTTCTCTCTCATTTTGCTTTATAAATTATACATCATCATTAATTGACATCATCACTGTTAAGGCCGTATCACACGGTCGCTCATTTCCTGCGACATCGTGTCGTACGACATCATTTTCGACGACATGTCGCGGGAAACAATAGCACACGGCAAATTCTCATTCAGACAACAACGACGACCGACGACACCACGCGGGCGGCGGGACAACCAAAACACTCTGTTACAAAAGCCACATCACCAAGGATGGACGTCATTAACCGAACCGAACCTAACCTAACCTAACCATTTTAGCTGTTGGAGCATGTGCAATTGCTTTGAAGAAGAAGAAAGAGGTTTGAACCAGGCGGCAGGCGAAAGCAGAAATGTAAACAAACCCCGAAATCAAATAAATATTCCATGCTCATATTTAACAGTTAAATTCGGTGTATATAATATATAAGATCTAGGAATACAATTTCTATATTTAAATAATGATACCTAACACTACTTAAATCATAATATACCATAATAATATATTCCATACAATATTATTCACTATAGACTTTCAACGACTTTCTCCCTGTCGCAGGAAATCGCCGACAGTTTTCGATAGTTTCCGTCAACACCTCGTCGTCCGAAATCTCCCATTTCCCACGACATGTCGTCGAAAATCGTGTCGTACGACACGATGTCGTCGGAAAAAGTGCCCGTGTGATAGCCGCTTTAGTAATTCTAATCAGCAACTTATATTATTCAAAATTGCAACCACTAATGTCCTGTAGTTATACTAAGCCATTGTAGCATATACCATAAACCCTCGCTTTACGTAGAATAAACTTCTGTGTCACAGAGGTTACAGTAAGCCTTTGTCTTGTCGTGCACCAAAAACCCTTATGTAACCTATAACATAAACCCCGATACATAGACCCTTGTTTCATGGAGGCCACAGTCAACACTTGTGGGGTTTGTTTTGTTACATAAACCCTTATGTAACGTATAACATAAACCCGGTGCAGGCAGAGTTTCTTGTGTTGCATGGAGCAAAAACCCGGTGAGGGGAAGACGTGATGTTCTGCCACCCAAACCTACCCTTGTGTCACAACATAAGCCCCGGTAATTATTGTTATTGCAACACACACATACACACACACACACAGAAGACCAGTCACGGCTCACTGATCTCTGGGGGTCAGGGTCAATTACCGAGTACTTGATTACCGTGTCAAGTTCAGCAAGTTCAAGTAAGTGTGTGCACAAGAATCTCCGAGGCCAAGGTCTAACGGGGCACCTCCAGTCAGTGTGTGTGTGTGTGTGAACTTTGAGAGCCACCTAAGTGTGAAATTATTTATAGTGGTATAGCTGGCTAGTCCGTCTTTTTCTTCTTCTTCTTCATCAAGATTCGAGCCCGCTGCCATCAGAGCATGAATGGCGGGCGGCTGAGACCATTATTGCATGCACCATCACGACCCATGCCCTCGGATTATTAAGGGACCCCGTGATGTAGTCAGAAAATTAGAGGGTAGTGAGTCCTTCAAATATTGCCACGAAACAACACCTATATTGAAGGAACTTGTTTCGTGGCAACGTCAGGGGGAATCAGATGCCACCAAGTTTCATACACTGTTATAATTATTAGGGGCTGAATTTTGTTAAGTTTCGTTAAGATTTGACTCAGTGAACACATGAAGCTATGTTCATGAAACTAATCTTCTGTGTTGTGAAAACTGCATGAAACTGATTTCCTCAGTTCGAGATTGTTGGGGATAATTCATTATATATAATCCGAGGTGATGAAGTGGGAGAGAGTGAGTATGGAAGGCAGTTCTGTTCTAACTTAAACAATATTTCAAACAGAAAAATATGGCACTCACCATAGAGAGTACTGTATCAGATGATAAGAATATTATAAATAAACTGATGATTTTCTGAGGGAGAGAAAACTTTATGACCTTATACAGATTGATATAATAAAATGGAACCATTGGCTTAATGACCTTTGGCTATATGCCACTGGTTGATAGCCAATAAATCCAACAAGTTTCTGTTCTGGATCTCACCCAGTCGAATATCGGTGGTGGTAAAAGTCACTTCAAGTTCCTTCATTTATCCCTCATTCTTGATTGCCATAGCTCTCAGTTTACGAGCTCTTTTCTACATATCCTCTTGACTTATTCAAGGAACCTTATACCGGTACTCGATTGGGTGACTTGACTATTGGTGATAACCCATACTATTCTCGTGTCTCATTTCTTCACTTCGGGAGACCTAAGTACCTACAAGCCTACAGCTTTTGAGTGTCTTTAAAGGTGCTTCCCTGACTTTATTCTCCCTAACGTCCAGCTTAGATTATTCTTTTTGTTACTTATTTTCTATATACAGGGTGATTCAAAACTACATTTACAAAATGACAGGGTAAAGTCCTGACATGATGTTAAACATGTTTCCATATGTAATTTTCAAAAATTTAAAAAGTTAATTACACACATGAAAGCCAAATCCATTGCCGTGGGTGAACGATCGAACGCTTTAAAATAACACCTACCCCCACCTCATCCCCTGCTCTCTCTTAAGTGGACGAGGCAAGTTTTAAAACGTATGAAGCAATGAAACCCTTATCGATCATGGGATTCAAACAGATCCGTTGGCTTTTAATCGATCCCAAGGCTTCGTGTTTCTTGTAATGTCAGATAAGTTAGTAGTACCGCCCTGGCATCTACACGTATCACTCGGTAAGTGTAACTCGACCACAAAACAATACCCGTGATCGATAAGGGTTTATTGCTTCATACGTTGTATTAAGTTCCCTCGTCTACCCGAGAGAGAACAAGGGGTGCTGTGGGGGGGGAGGAGTTAATTTTAGAAGTGTTCGATCATTCGCCCACGGTAATGGATTTGGCTTTCATGTGTGTAATTAACTTTTTAAATTTTTGAAAATTACATATGGAAATATGTTTAACATCATGTCAGGACTTTACCCTGTCATTTTGTAAATGTAGTTTTGAATCACCCTGTATATATATATATATATATATGTGTGTGTGTGTGTGTGTGTGTGTGTGTGTGTGTGTGTGTGTGTGTGTGTGTGTGTACTTTCGTGAGCTATCATATTTGTGCCACCTAACTTACCATTATATTTTGTGTAAATATTTGTGTAAATGTTAGTTTAAAATGGGGATATTATTTATTAGAATTTAAGACTATCTTCTAAAAAAAATTTAATACACTTAATACTAAGCTGGTCACACTGACGTGCGTTTCCCGCTGAAGTCATATTGACTTTGGAATTTGTTTATATATTTAAGGCTTGGTTTGGCACCCTAATGGTAACTTTTAGAATTTTAAACTTTAATCATAATATTCTTAGTGGCCAAGACAGTCGTAATAAGTGCCGAACCAAGGTTTGATATGTAACAACACGATCACAAGGTTCCTAAAAGGTCGGTCATACTGGTACTCCAAGTCAGAACATTAGAAATTTACAAGAAAGTTACAAATTATAATACAGTATATCGATGTGTTTTCTGATTACTAAAAGGTCAAACCGATACCGTACTCCAAGTCTGCAGAAATTAACAATGCGTAGTAGGAAGTTATAAATCATATATATATATATATATATATATATATATAGAGAGAGAGAGAGAGAGAGAGAGAGAGAGAGAGAGAGAATCAGAATCAGAATGCTTTATTCCATTAGTGTACAATGGCTTTTCTCTTATTCATTAAAAATTATTATATACATAGTGAGACATAGTATTATAAAAGATAAATAGTTCATAATTATTACTTGCTATGATGAGAGAGAGAGAGAGGAGAGAGAGAGAGAGAGAGAGAGAGAGAGAGAGAGAGAGAGAGAGAGAGAGAGAGAGAGAGAGAGAGAGAGAGAGAGAGAGAGAGAGAGAGAGAGAGAGAGAGAGAGAGAGAGAGATGGTAATCCTAAGAACACCATAAATTAGATCAAAATCCTATCACCACAATTCCGATTGAAATCTAATACCAATACCGAAAAACAGATCAAAATCCTATCACCGTAAATCCGATCAAAATCAAACTGCCAGGTGGCCGAGTCCAGAGCTGATTATGTCTAACCCATTTCCCGAACGACTAGTAATACGGTCGTCGGTGCAGTATCCATTCATAATTAGGGTATACTCGTTGGGATTCGAACCCAGTAGGCTATACACCTGAGAACGGAAGTCTCAGCTGGTGCAGTGATCTCACCTGGAATTCCTGTTGATAACGTGTTGGGTTCAATTTTTGATGAGGTTACTATATTACCCCTGGCATCAAAAATGTATGTGTGTGTGTGTGTGTGGTGTGTGTGTGTGTGTGTGTGTGTGTGTGTGTGTGTGTGTGTGTGTGTGTGTGTGTGTGTGTGTCCAAACCTGGTTACCATACAACAGGCTTTCCGGTAAGTTGGTATGCAAGGAAAAAAGACGAATAAAATGGAACTCACTCTCACTCTCACTCTCTCTCTCTCTCTCTCTCTCTCACACACACACACACACACACACACACACACACACACGCACACACACACACACACACACAATCATTATATTCACGAATCATCCAAGGAGACCCACACACATAGGAACAGAGATGAGGTCGGTTCTCGTGATAGTAAGAGTTTCTTTGTGGTCCAGTCTGGGAATATCGGTAGTCTCTGTCTCGCCAACAACAAACACATCACGGCACCCAAACAAGAGAATGTCTATGATAAATAAATAGTAAATAAACACCAGGAATATACTGATAAAGAAAAACCACAAGAAAAATCAGGCAGCTAAGATATGACTTTGGGGAAACATAAAAACAAACGCAAGACAATATACAAGAAAATTTCACACACACACACACACACACACACACACACACACATACCAAACTATAAACACAAGGAATATACCAGCAACAAGAGTGGAGGGGAAAATAAATCACGCATCAAAACTAATACAAAAACACCACACAGCAAAACAAACACACGATAGATGCCAACCAACAGAGGTACACGAAAATAAATCACTGAGCTAAAACCCAGTGCCATTAAGTATCAAAGCAGACACGCGGCGTTTTATTTTTTATCTTGTTTTTTTTTTTTTTTTTACCCCCTTAAATTCAGAATACAAGCAAGCTAACTTCTTCTTGCGCATTCTCCACGCACATTATCCCACGACTCGAGGCATCCAAACAAAACAAAGAGGCGAGCAAGGAGAACAGACCGGGGCCCCTTCCCTCTCCCACCACCCTTACCACCACTTGACCCACCCACCAGAGCCATCAATAAGAGAAGGCCTGGGACTCGCAGATATTCTCGTCTTCATCTTACCTACAAGCCCTGTCTGTGTATGTTTGTTTTGCCTGTCTTGAGTGAGTATAGCCTCTTGTGGTTACAAAGAAATACAAAGGAACACAAAGGACATTCAAATAACTCGGACCTATTGGTCCTTTCGAGGCTGTGTTTGAATTTGCTATTCTAAATAGCCTATAAGGGTGAGGGAGCCTCGGTATCGATTTCCCAATACTCTTACATTAACAAAATAATTGTGTATAAGAGGATAAGGATGTGTTATGTAGTATAGTTTGAATGAATCTTTAGTCCAGCAATTCGTCCAAAAATCACCACGCCCTTTAGAGGACGAGGGTTTTCCCGTGTCAACTGGAATTGTCTGTTTTAGTGAGTCCAGGTATAGTTTATGGCATATGTGTTGTTGCAAGAATTATACAGAAACATAATTTCATCTGTAGACCACGAACACCTTCCCTGTGGCGAGGAAAGCTGTTTGGTTACCCTGAGAAAAATACATAACATGTCAACCATTGCTAAGAGGTTGATGACCCTCCTGAAGTCTACTAGCCTGTACCTACATGAAGCAGATAAGTGTTGATAACATCCTGCAATCGTTGCAAAAGAAGGAATATGGAGGAGTATCGTGAACCAACAGAACAGGGAAGCAATAACTGCGACAAGTGTAGCCCAAAACCGCAGAGAAACAAAAACAAAAAAAAAACAAAAACTGCCTCGAAGACCATGGAGGATAATAGGAGCTGAGAACTTCACATTAATTCTACCAACAATGAATGAACATGAAGCGCAGCCATGGAGGTACAGTTACAAACAGTCCCGTTAATTTGTGCTCTCCTCCCTCCCCCCCCCCCCTCTCTCCTCCTTTCTCCTTCTCTCTAATTTACTCCCTTCCCTCCTCTCCCCTGCCACAGTAATATCTCCTTCTAACTCCCAGTCTCTTTTACAGCCTCGTCCCTCCTCCAGTCAGTCTCACGCATCCCAATACCGTTCATCTTATCTACCATATAAAAAATATATACATGAAAATAGAATAAAATAATAATAATAATAATAATAATAATAATAATAATAATAATAAAGTGTATGAGTGTCATCCTTCCTATACATCCAAGGGCATCGTCGTTGTGTAGGACTATAAGGAAGGACGGGGAAAGGAAGGGAGAGTTTCTGAGCTAAGAGGCAGATAAGATAACGAGAAAGGGCAAAGGTAGAGAAAGGGTGAATGTGGTCGGAAGGAGGAGGAGGCGTATGGTTGGTTGGTTGGTTGGCGGGCGAGACAGAGGTTGGGTACACGGAAGGAGATGGCACAGGTCGAGTTATGTGATGGGTGAAGGGATGTTGCGTAGATAAAAAGAGATGGTCCGGGTACCACTACTATACCTATACCTGCATGGTCGCTGAAGGTTAAGAACTGCATCCATAGCGGCAAGGGATAAAAGTTGCGCGCCAGGAAGATACGCCAAGATAAAAAAAAATTAGCGAGATAGTTTTAGGCACAATAATAAATACTGTAAATGTATATGAAAAGGGAGAAGTGGATAAAAAATATATATACTCCTCCTGAAAGACACAGATGCATACTGGACTTGAAAAATATTGCAATAGAATTAAAGAACTGATTGGATGCGTGAGAGGTATCAACAACACAGGGGACTGAATGAAGGAATGGTTGACGTAGATGCAGTAGTTTTTGTGGTAGCGTAACTGGGGAGTGGCTGACGTAAATACTGAAGTGGCTAGCGTGTAGAGTGACAGGAAAAGGGACGACGAGTTTATTGACAAAAAAGAAAAAAACTAAATAAACAGCAGGAACGGGAGAACAATATCCATGACAGAAGAAGCCACGAGATAAATGACAGAAGAAAATTGATACACGACAGAAACGGGGCACGAATCTCCATGACAATAGAATGGCCAAGTTCAGTGGGAAAGGACGAGTTTCATGGCAGGAGGAACGAATCCATGACAGAGGGATAAATTTCATGACAGAAGGAACGCGTAGCATGGCAAATGGAACTAGTTGGGTGACACGTGCAGCGAGTTGTATGACAGAGGTACCTTAACGAGACGTAGGCCAGTTTAACGAGCAACATGACAGACGGAACGAGTTTAATGTCAGACGGAGAGAGATATAAGTAACGAGCTTCATGACATACATAACGAAGTGCACGAGTTGCAGAAGAGACGACATGAAGGACAGATTGAACGAGTTGTATCAGATGAAAAAATTCGTCACTCTGGAAAAAGACGTAATGAAAGAAATGCACGACAGATGGCACGAGGTATATGAGAGAAGATAGCGAGATACATGACGGGAGACAGACGTAGCAACAAGGCAGGGAGACAGGCAGCAACAGATGTAAGCAAGAGCGCCGGAAGAGCACGAGGAGGAGGAGGAGGAGGAGGAGGAGGATCAGCAGAGAGGTAGGTAGGGAAGGGCAGGGCAGGGCAGGCAGTACCAGTAGTAGCGGAGTGTGGAAGCTGCCGGTTAACTTATTGGAAGTGTGGTACGTGCCCAGCATACCAACCAGGTGGGTTATATATAGTCACTGTCGGCAATAACAGCCTGCATATACTCCTTGCTGCTAATTCATATATATAAAAAACCGTGTTAATAGAAGGGCTGTTATTAAACCTTCGGCATGCATGTACGAGTATTCATGGAGTGTATTAAACGAACAGTGCTGTACCTTCAGGGTATGCCTCCATCAATACGTGTATGATACATTCTGTTAGTTAACGTTACATTCCTGTTCATCTGTTGCATAAGAACGCCCTAATCTCCCCCGTTAATGAAGCCATTCTTGCATCATCTGTATGCGTTTGGTGCTCGGCTTGCCAATGACACACAAGGACCCCGGAGTGACGATTAACCAAACGAGACGTCTCAGAAATTCATGTCGAGTCTTTCACCCTCCAGGTCGATGATGGTGGGAGAAACAGCAGGAATTAAATGACAGTACCGTAAACTGTTCCCATTAGTATGTAGTATAAAAATCTAATGTAAAAGTGATAAATAAAATGGTACTATAAAAAAATTAAGCAAAACCGTACGAAAATGTAAATGTGTAATATAAAAATAATGTAGAATGTTTATAAGCTTTGGTAATGAAGGCAGTTTAACATAGCAATAAAATAGGCAACGTAACAATAATAAAACGCAACAAGAAGAATGTTGAATATAATAAAAACATTTAAGGGACCCTGTGCTGTAGTCAGAAAATGGGAGGTAAACGAGTCCTTCAAATACTGTCACGAAACGCCACCTAGATGGAAGGAGCGTGTTTCATGGCATAGTCAGGAGGTATCAGAAACTTCCAATTTCCATACACGATCACAGGGTCTTTAAGGAAGCAGGTAAATGAGTAACAGACTTGCAGCACATTAAATAAAGACCTTGTGATGTGGATAAACTGGAGACTACTGGCTGATCCAGACTACATTATTGTACGACATAAACAACATGTAAATTGAAGGAGCATTTTGCCACATAATTTGAGAGAACTAGCAGCCTCCTATTCGTCGACAATATCAGTTTCCTTTCGTCAATACTGTCTTCTCAAACCAACACAACTGCCTTAGGCCCACAATCATGCAACTTAAGGGGAAGTAACAAAAAAAGTAGAGTTACCACTACATTCCCCTGATATTGTAGGATACCTTAGGCCCATAGTACTCGGAACTCTATACTGTAGAAAACAAGAATTCGGTGTTTTATACGTTTGAATAAATACACCTAACCTGAAAATTACCCATTAAACAATTATATAAAATATAATTATGCTATCGACAATTTGGTGTTAGTTTTGCTTTCCCAGATTTATTATTATTATTATTATTATTATTATTGATTGAAAGAACCGTTAAGAATCAATTGGACACACGGAAAGAAGTAAAAAAAGGGCGAGGAACCCCAAGAATGAAAATGATATTCCAAAGGCGACATAACGGCTAAGACCAAGTAGCCAGGAGCCCCACCATCAATCAGTTCATCTGTACAATGTATCTGTGTGGCTTATCGTTGTTATGCTGCTGAGGACACATCACGGGGAGAGCAACGGGAGCCCGACCTTAACCCTGCATGTTAAATGAGTCTCAGTTTACAGGGGGAGGGGGGTAAACTAAATATGTTGTCGGCATAGAGGAGGTGGCTGATGAGTCTTGTCTAGACGATGCCACAAACCATAACAAGCCAAATTCCTGGAGCCAGATCAGGAGCTTTCACTAAATCTAATAACTTGTTGCCTGTCACGAAACTTTTTTTTTTTTTCAAAAGTTTCGTCAAATTCCACCACACAACTTATTCCATAATTTATTAACAAACTGACAAACGAAACAAACAAACAAACTCAATCAAAAATATAACCTCTTGGCAGAAGTAACAAATGAAGACTCTTGTTGCTTTTGTCTAATAAAAATGAGACTATTTTTCTTTTTGTCGGAAAGTTTTCTTGACATCTAATGGGTGAACAAATAAAGAATCAGTTCACCAAGAAACAGTGGAATAATTTCTATATGATTCACCCCGGGGGTCAAGAGTTCTGTCCTGATCCTCGGCACATTATGAATCTCTACCAACCGAGGTTTGAACAACAGTGTTTCTGAAGGATGGGGAGGCGAGAATGGTATAGAGATTAATGTTGTACAGTCGTGGCATATAGTCCTTGACCAGGGTGTAAAGGGAAGTCTGTTCAAGGTCTATGTGCCGTGACTGTACTTCAGATCAAAACAGAACTCTTGACCCCCAATGTCCTTGACCTCAAATCAGACAGTTTATATGTTACAAGTATATCAATGGTTGTTTTACAGTTAACGCAGAATTAAGTTTGGTTTACTATAACGTTCATTAAAGGCCTGTAACGTCAGTGAATTGGAGGCTGCTGAAACCTCCAAGATATGGCATTAGCAATATATATATATATATATATATATATATATATATATATATATATATATATATATATATATATATATATATATATATATATATATATATATATATATATATATATATATATATATGGTCTCGCAGTAATGGGAGTTTTGTTGCATGTTCTGAAGGAATCTGTAGTGTGTAGCTCTGTACTGTAATAGGTTTGTCACTAGAAATGGATTCTATATTTATTTTTCAATAATTATGTAATATATAACAATAGCATACCATACGTTACTAATAATATAAGTAAAACAAGAGTGTAATATTGTATACAAGACGTGTAAGATATTAAATGTTCAGTAGCCCACAATCAATGGAATCTAATGACGGCGAAATATAAAAACAAAATTAGCATGTCAAATAATTATGATTTCATAATACCTGTTTGTAAATTGTTTTCATAATTATCATCAGTGTTATTATCACCTTCAAAACCAACAACAACACTCTGGTATGAGGAACACTGCTAAAACTTTTCATGCCACAAACAGTCAAAACACAATGCCAAATCCATTGAAATTTACCATTTCATGAATATGCATAAAATTAAAGGATCAGATATATTTCATTATGTACTGGTCGGAAAACTGAAGGACACATCTGGTTTCAAACTTAAAAGAAAATACTACTCAGGAGCGAAGCAATTCTACAAACCTAAACAAACCAAGCTTAATCTGAACCTGGGTATTTTTAATGTTTAAGTATCTATTCTAGTCCATAAATTATGTACACGATTTATGAGGTAATTAAATAAAGTTTAGGTCTATATATGTGTGGCAACAATATAATAATTCGGAAACAGGACTCTTAATACTGTATTGTCCAGTTCATAGTGTAGGATATCTATAAAATGTTACCCTAATTTATATTTTCTGTCTATCTTTTCATCTATAAATCCATCTATCTAAATTTAGCCCGTGGACTCGTTAACCTAGCAACTAAAGGAAACGAGAATGTTGCCACAATAAAATTTTCACATACTGTACTATCATTAACATTTGTCATTATTTGTTATATTCTAACTCGAGGAAAAAATTATACCCGAATTTCAACTACAGATACTAAGAATCAAATTTATCTCGTCTAAGCCATTCCTTATTGGTGTAAATTAGTTATATGCCAGTACCCTTGTGAAGATTGAGCCTACTGATCACTGACTGAGAAAAAAAGGCACACGTTATTGTAAGCATTTAATATGAAGCAATTATGTATGCATAGGTTAATCAATATTCTATACTGTCTACCCCTTATAACGGTTGAATTAATACCGGTATATATATATTTTATTAGGGGGGGAGGGGGTATCACTAAATTATACTACGTTACTTGTCACAGAGAAGCTCTACTTAATTACAAGATTGTAACTCATCCTTGTAAGTAGTGGATATCTTATATAAACATTATATATTGAAATAACGTCTGAAACTGTAATATTTCTGGATGGACACGGTACTGAGCAGCAATACTAAGCAGACCTTAGCTATAATCCATAATAGTATCTACCACAATATTTTCATAGTAAAAGCGAGATGACTATCTATACGTTGCGCATTGAAGTCACCCGAATAATACGTGAAATAAAATAAATTATATAATCCTTGCACCTCTAGACGTGATGAGGGCTTATTATCTTACCAACTTGCAGCATATACTAATTAAAATAAGACGTGTGTTAACCATATCTATTCATACTTTACTCGGGGGTATTAACGAATATAGATAGTAAGCAACAAAGCTGATCGTCAGGAAAATAAACAAGAAACATGGCAACTAAACACATTAATAAATCAACTGTCCAGAGCAACTACGAATACGGTACGGGGTCCAAGTCAATGTTTATTTATTTATACACTAATATATTTTGGTTCCAGTGTCCCCCGGCCGGTATACAGTACACGACACACCTGTATGGCCCGCCCACACCTCCACTGGGAACATAACAACAACAACTAACTCGACCCATTGCTCTCCAAAATAATATCTTCTCCACCACTATGACATTTGCAGAATTCGGTGTCCACAACAAAAACCATAAGCTTTTGCTATATAAGTATCAAAGGCTGTTTATCTGTTTGCAGCTACTTATTTGAACAACCAGATTTTTTTATATCACGGCCATTAGGTGAAGTAGTTGAAATCGAAAGGGTGATCTCCGTGGGTATGTCATTGGCCTTGTGAGAAGAAATGAATCAATCTATGGAATTCGTACTTTTCAGCCGTGTGTTAGGCAGTCGAATTCAACTTGGAATGCGGCTCTAAGTCAATATCAGATTCATTTTTGCCTTGGTTGGGCAGTGTTTTGATGACAAATGATGTCCATGGATGTCCAGTGACTTCCCTACCCCAGTATGTTACTCCAACTTGTAAATATATCATGGAAAAGGTCCTCTTGGCCTCATCGTCAAGTTACCAAAATAACACGGGCCTTGTGCTTGTGCCGAATGCCATGTTTTGAAATATAAGCATCATTTTTCCTCCCACCACTCCCTATGGCATACCCGTTCATTCCTATAACTTTAAACAGGCTAATTGAGTGGTGTGTTCATTCCGCATGCATTATAGAGCGAGTTGTCCCTAGCAGAGCACGAGATCAATCAGAGGTAAGGGGGCAGAGGGGTACACAGTAGTGAGATGAGAGTGGGTGTTTGTACTTACCGCTGGGTTGTCTCGCGATGCCATGGTTTTCACTCGCTCCTTCCCTGTATATCCAGACCATGATACACTGTAATATTCAGATTAGCACTCACACAACACATCACTCAGAGAAAAACCATCACCGATACCAATGTATACTTAGACGCCATCTTGGTTGTAATTGGCTGTTCTCTTCTCCTCCCCGCTCACCTGTCACCTGGAAGCTGTGGGAAGATTCCGATTTGCCTTTTACTCTCATCAGCTAAATGTTAAATTTAAAATAGAGAGAATCTATTACTCTACACTCATGAAAAAGTGCATCTTTAAAATTTTCGGATCTTTGTACACTACTCTAATCACACACGAGAACGCATTTACCTAGGAAATATTGTATTGTTGTATGAAAATGTTTGTGCACAAAATTCGAGCAATTTTTGCTGCAAAAGATAGTAAGAATTATCAAGGAACTGGTCAGGATATTCAAAAGATTAAGTAGACTTGGAATAGTATGCCTACTCAATGAGGTTAAATGTGAGTTTATAGAAATCAGAGTGTTCCGGGCACCTGGCTGGCCGCATACCACACATTCTGAGGGCGGCGGGTCGCTCGTCGGAACACCCGGGGAGAGACACAAAAGCCTGAGCTGCCTCACACGCTGCTCACTGATACAACCATATTTCATTGACCTTCGATTCATTCCACAAACATATGGATACTTTGCCAGTACTTCTTGGCAATTATTTACGCCTAAGTAACGTTGAGTTCTTATAACATCCAAGTATATAATGTTGTCTTGGTATAAGTAATATCTTCTATCATGCTTTATTGATCACTTAACATTAGTTACCCATTTCGCTAGATATTTTGTTATGCAGAGTAGGACGAGAGACTGTGAGGTGATCGCAACATACAATAAAATGCTTGGAAACTAGGGGCGCGGTCTGTGTCTCGACCAGACCCACGATCACTCTCCACCAAAACATCATACATATATATTATTTTACAACTGGTCGCTCAGACCTCACCCCATATATTAATGTCTTTGTTTACATTCATTAATCAAAGAAATCTAGAAATAATCATGATTACAGTTATCATCGCACTTATCTGTATATTAACAAATTAAGGTATTCCCTTTATACCTTATTAGAGTTTTCCTCTTTATCAAGAAGGTTTATGACTTCGCCGAAGCTAGTCATTGTCGCTAGATCGCGATTTCGGGTTCCTCGGCCTAGCCTCGGCCCTTCTTCAGTAGCGTGGTGGTACTATAAATATAAGTGCTTCTGATTCCGAATTTTCGATGTAGGAGTGAGAATGGCTGGCACTGGCCCACTGGGTTGGATGGGTAGGCTGTATTTTTACCGTGCTCTGTGCCATTTGGATTCAGAACCACCAACGAGAAAACCATGGCATCAACATTACAAAAGAAAAACTAGAAACAACACAGTGAATCAATCTGACACTAGGCGCACCCTCATCTTTTTGAAGAGCTCTATAATAGACTCTACACTATGGAAACCAACTCAGAGCTAAAATTTCATCAAAGCACAAGATCTTCGAGGCTAGAGCCCTCCCCAGTTTACGCAGGGACAGTACAAATCCCATCCAGCCAGCCAGCCTATCACTCTATCAGAAACCGCACAAGTCCCTGAGGTTAGGTTAGATTGGGTCATGTTGGTTCGTTTGGCGACAAGAAATCAATACCTCCCCCTCTTATTACAGTACTAAATATTGATGTATAGTTCCGTTATTGATCTGCAAAAAAGAAAAATCAGCAGGAAATTACAGGGAGAGCTCTCTCTCTCTCATAATAAATAAATAGATAAGCACGATCGAGATCCAGGGTTGTACTCAAGAACATCCGTGGTGTATACGATGGTGTGGTACCGGTACGATGATTTTGTTGTTTGTCTATGGAGCCATCGTACCGGTACCACACCATCGTATCACCACAATTGTCCTTGCATACGGTCTCCGCCAGTTTCACAATACAGCCGAGATTGACAAAGGACGACCGAGATTTGACGGAGCCGAAGGTGTCCAATTTGTGCAGTGATGCCAACTTAGTGGATATATCGTTACATCGAGCTTATTTGTACGGTATATAGCACAAAAAATGTTATAATTACAAGAATAACTACAGAATTTTAGAGCCAAACTAATGGATACATTTAATTAAGAGCTTTACCTATCATTTAGCGGATTTTTTCAATCTACTTAGCGCCTTTAAAGAAATTATAGTTGGCAACACTGAATTTGTGTTTATGTATAAAGCCTCAGACAGTCAAAGTCACACGTTTTAGGGAGTTATTTTAATATTTATTCCTCCCGTTAATTATAGCTGTTTCAGGATGTCGTATATGCTCCAACATTTACACAATGGATGGCAGGTTGACCAAGCCATACTGAGTGAAGAGGATAGAGTTGTGGTGAGAATAATTATTTTAGTGTACTAGGGCCGTATGCAAGAACGTTCGGTATTTATGGAAAGAATTACCGTTTTGTAGCAGTGTTGCCAGCCCCGGCTAGGTCCCAGTATTTTGCCCCGGTCAATTACTGTACTTTACCACGGTTATTTCCCGTTAGTCTGCCCAGGTTAGGTCCCGGTAGTTTGCCCAGGTTAGGTCCCGGTAGCCTGATGCGGTCTAGGTTAGGTTAGGTAAGGTCAGGTAAGGTCAGGCTAATTTCAAAATGCCCCATTTGAATATGCCCTATCTTGGAAATGGGGCATCTGCGGAGGAAATGCCATAGAAGAAAATAGTCTTAGAATGGTCTAAATTAGTGGGTTATGAAGGTAGAAAAACGGTATGCAATAACGGTAATTCATTCAATATTTACCGAAAATAGTCTTAGAATGGTCTAAATAAGTGTGTAATGAAGGTACAAAAACCGTACGCAATAACGGTAATTCTTTAAATATTTACCAAACGTTCATGGTGTATACGATGGCGTGGTTGTGTTGAGAATATTTACTGTAGTGTCATTGGGCTGTATGCAAGAACATTAATGGTGTATATGATGGCATGGTTATGTTGAGAATATTTACAGTACTGTAGTGTCATTGAGCCATATGCAAGAACATTCATGATGTATACGACGGCGTGGTACAGGTACGATGGCTCTGTTGTTTGTCTATGGAGCCGTTGTACCATGCTATCGTATACATCATGAATATTCATGCATACCGCCCATTGATCTGTCACGTCCTTGTGTGCTCTTATTTACTGTTTTGTCCAGAATTTTCACTTGTCAACTGTACACTTGTTAAGATTTTTCAATTTTTTAATGGTCAATTCAGTATACTGTCACCGGGTAAAAATATCATGCTACTGTCCTCAACGTGTTCAATCCACTATCCTCCTGTATTCTATTTCTGTCCTGCCTTCTGTCCCACCTCTTTACCACCTTTTTCTGTCGCTATAATTATGACCTCACTGTTGTGGCGCCTAATATCAATCAATCATAAACCCTGCTATTGTAATACTTGTGGAAACTAATCATACCACTCATATCTTTTTCACAGACTTCATCCAGTGTGCTTAGATACCCACTTAATTTTTTTTTAGATATTTCAAAGTACGGAAGTTGCAGTAGTCACCTTTTGCATAATAATGAAGACTTCAGTAAACGGAAAATTATGGAATCACTGTGTATCCAATAATGTGATCAATTGTTTACTGAAGGATGCCTTACAGACCATCACATGAATACCCTAGTATGTCACCAGCTAAATATGTACAACCTCTTACCAATTACAACATGTTTTTCTAGTGTAGTTTCCTCTGTTCTGAATTATTTTGATATTCATTCCATTATAGAGATACCCCTACCCACCTGTCCAACAATCTTGGGGGAGAGCATTGGAAAACGGGGATTTGGGTGGTGAAAAATACATAAATTTTACATATTTGAATGTAATTTGCCCAGGTTGTCCTGATAGTTTGATTTCAGTAAATTGCCCCTGTTCGGTCCCGAAAGATTGCCCCAGTTAGGTTCCAGTAAAAAGCCCTGGTTAGATCCTGGCAGGTTGCCCTAGTCCTGATTAGGTTAGGTCAGCTCAGGTCAATCTGGCTAATTTTAGGACATGTTAGTTTAAATTTTGCATACAAGGTTTTTTAAAACTTGAGCCGAGTGTTGGCAAAACCTGACTAGGGTTTTCCCATTTTCAACATTTTTAGCTTGTTATCAGTACAGAATCACAATCAAACAAAGTATGCTAAATTAATTTGTTTTCCCACACCCAAAACCCCAAATTCCCAACACTATCCCTCAAGATAGTTGAATCTGTGGGTACCAGTAGGGGGTATCTCTAAAACAAAGCTTTTCCCAAGGAAATGAAGGTAAAAATTTAAAACACAGTATAATACACCAGAATTACCAGTACACATAGGTTAACTTGGAGGGTAAATTTTTAACGGGATATTATTTTATGTGTGGCCTGTGTTCGAGGGTTACGGCGAATATTAGCAGAAAATCCACAACCTTGGTTGTCTGTGTCACGTAACCCCAGTTAATGTGGAGGACTATGTACCAAACACTAAGAAATGGAGAGTGACCCAAGTTTAAAGACCCTATGTTGTAAGGTATTATTGGTATGGTACTGAATATTATAAAGATCACAGTATTATGCTGTAATGGTGTACTATCACTTGCATTTACATTAATCATTTGCCTAACTACCTTGAATTATTGTAGGTAATTCGCTTTGGCCACGATTGGGACCCAACTTGCATGAAGATGGATGAAGTTCTATACAACATAGCCGAAAAGGTGAAGAATTTTGCCGTGATCTACCTGGTCGACATCACAGAGGTGCCTGACTTCAACAAGATGTATGAACTGTACGATCCCTGCACCTGCATGTTCTTTTTCAGGAACAAACACATAATGATTGATCTGGGTACTGGCAACAACAACAAGATCAACTGGGCACTGGAAGACAAGCAGGAGATGATTGACATTATTGAGACATTGTATCGGGGAGCCAGGAAAGGCAGGGGTCTTGTAGTGTCACCCAAGGACTACTCCACCAAGTACAGATACTGAGCTGGAGATTTACTCAGATTGGTAAATATTTTAGATCTTAGCTGTGCATTGAAAGATATATCTGACCAGTATGCTAGTTGTATGTTAATAATGTGTTGGTATTGTACTTGTTACTGAATCTCCTTTGACTTAAAGCAGCATACTGTATCCTACAGTTTACTTATGGTGCAGGTTGAATGATATATTATTGAATCATAGGTACAATTATGTATCATAGCAGATATTAACAACAGGTCATACTGTAGAAAGAATTATATTGTGGTCATTGTACAGTCGGCAAAAAAAGTTTCATTACCACCCCTACGTTAATTTTAATATCGTTAAGCAAGACAGGATTGGTACTCCGTCGACTGGGCAGTCATGCCTCGTGTTATCCGAGACGGCTATCGTCTTTGCCCCTCTGATAATATGCGGGCTGCGGCAGTGACAGCTTTTTTATATCAAAAGTTTAGCTGATTTTAAACTAAATTTTGAGTGTTCAACAACTATTACTATTTAACTATTCATTATTAAACATAAGGAAATACGTTTGAGTATTTTAGAACAAGAATAACCATGAAATACCTAGAAAAAGTAGCACTGGCTGAAAGTACGTCATTCCTACTTGCCTGCCCATTAGACACTGACGGACACTGAGGGTGACGGAGGTATATAAAGACACTCGCGTCACACTTGACTCACCAGTCAGGCATACCAACTTTACATCACAGTGTTAAAAGGATGGTAACGAAACTTTTTTTGCCGACTGTACAATATTCATTTCCAGGTATGCATAAATGAGCTCAGTGAGCAATAGCTCATGGCTTGATGAATCTATTATCATTGTAACTGTAAATGTGAATAAGTGTTTTGTAAATGTACTGTATCAACAGTAATATTCCTTCTTGTCATTGTAATCAACTCTAACATTTTTTAACTTTGTATATTGAGTCAAAGGATAAATCTAGTGAGTCTTCACATTTTGAACTGCCAAATAATAACGGAGATTTCATGGTATCACCATCATCGTCATTTCATTTGTCATACGTTCTTCCCTTACGGGGTTAGACAGAGAGATTTCATGGTAGATTGATTCTTCCCAGAGTGTTTTATGGGTATTTTTTAAATATTAAAGCATAACACAAAAATGTAGACTCTTTTCCTTGATTATAACTTCCCTTCATTGCACTATATTTTGTTCAGATAAAGTACCATCATAGTGCAGGTGTTAGCTAAGATTTCTCCACAAAAGGAGAATTCACTTGCCTTGGGTGGATTGGATAGGGGTGTTTATGGAATAGATGAGATCCATACTTTATATATGCATGAACAACTGGGTGCCTTTTTTCTGCTATTTGAACAAGGACACAGGAACTTATTTCTGTCCAAGAATTTCCCATCCGGAGAATCAAAATGTTTCTTTCCTTAAACTTTCACAACAGTTTGGGGGGATGATTTATAGCAAAGCTTTGACAGAAGATTGCAGTCTTATGAATGCACTTGTTTAGTACAGTATGTGATCCTTAAATGGCAGATCATCAAATATACATGAATAAGATTGTTGAAATCTCACATGTGTGGATAGCAGATTCTGCTTGCTAACCAATACTACTGCCTGAAATGACCAAACACCACATGCTTTCAGTGAAAAAAATAAAAGAATCAAGCATGAAACACCAGGGGACTGGATATTTAAGCTTCAAATGTGTTTGATATGATTCCATTAAGGGATATCAAGTGAGATATACAGTATCACATTTAACATATATTGGTAAATTGCATGGACTTTGAATACTCAGACTTTAAAGCATGACTGATTTTTTCACATTCATCAAGCAGGTCCTGCTAGGAATATCAATATATGAAAACACATTTCATACATATACCTGTACTATGATGCGAGTTGTTGCTAGGGATGACAAGCACAAAATTTTTATCACAAAGATGAGCTCAGAGGTCACCTGTCACCACTTCATCTCTCTGATAAGTGGTGTTGTCCAGCTTATTACTTTATCTGATTGGTGAAAAAGAGAGGAGGACTAAGTGTATTGGTAGAGGGGAGGGGAAGGAGTGGTAGAGAAGAACAAGAAGGAAATGGGAGATGTGATTAGATCACATATTTCTTAGCTACTAACCACAGCTAAAAATGGCAAAATTCATGTATGAAATAGAATACATCAATTGATATACTGTATTAAAATAATTGCTTCAACTGAATTTAGTGTGAAAGCAGAACATTCTTATATTCCATGTAAATATGTAGTTCATTGATTGCTCAGTATCATAGTGGACACCATGAAGGGCATACTGATAGCTGTGTTCCTTGTTGCCTTGGTAAGATATCCAATTGATTTCATAAAGAATTGCAAACCATATAATTTTACTGTATATATTTTGTTGGCAATGAACTAAGGTTGCATCAAAAGCATTGGATTGATTAATGTTTGCCTGGAATGTGGGTTAGCAATAATAAGTACTGTATGATATCGTATAAGTAAAGTTTGTCTTTGTTGTATTATCAAGAAAACTAGTGAGGTTTATGACATGGATTGAGTGGCCCCTCTACAATGAAAGACTGGCCCCTTAATTAAGGAAAAAAATCTTTGCTGTTTGTGACATCTGCCATGGCCATTACTGTACCATGATGGGGTGCTCCCTGGAGGAAGTGAGGTGTAGTTACTATTAATAGGTGGTAAAGTTTATGCTTATAATATTCCAAGACTGTAAAAGTTTAAAGGATGTTCTTCCAATAAAGTCATTTACACAGTAATGGTGAAGTTTATACTCATGCAGTGTTGAGTTACAAATATGAAGTTTTTTAAATGTTACAGTAACATTGATTAAGTAAGAAATGAGGTTACTAAAAAGATTACATGAAGTAGAAAATATCAGTTATTTGACAAAAGAAAATTTGATTACTTGATTATGCTTATTGGAACATAGTACAAATTATTATCAGAAATTAAACTGAATAAATATTATCAGGAATTATGTCCTGCCTGCTTGTACTGTGACAACTCCTGGAACTGGTAGCTGAATTTACTGTGTGTTGTATTGACTTCCAGGTTGGAGTGGCAAAAGGTGGGTTACTGGGCTGGCTAGAGGGAGATCAACCCCAGGCAGATGATCCCCAGCAGGGTCCGGTTAGTTATCCGCAATGTTCTCAATAAAACAGATGTGTAATAATGAGAAATAATCACAAACACAACAGCACCATGCAGCTAGGACAGGAGGTCAACAGTGACTGACGCACATGCTTGATGTGGTTGGAACCTAGTCAGGAAACCATACCACCCACCATGGATCATTCTGCCACTTAGCCAACAAATTTTTCAAGCAAAGGATTTTTTTAATGGTCCTGTTCATTTGTCAGGTAGAATATGGAGTCCCGTAAGTCAGAAATCCCTTAAATCAAGAGTTGAGTATTATTTAGAGACACAACTCTGATTAATTGCTGATATAGCTAGAGTGCAAGACAGTAAAAACAGATACCATATCAAACTTCAAGACTACACAAACAAATTAATGTAGTGTATTTACAGTCGGTTCCATCATATATTGGTGCAGTTCCTGATTGTGTTCAAGATTGTTTGATTTAATGTTTATAAATCCCAATACTTAAAAAACACCTCAGCATAATCTTACTTTCATTTCCCCATGACTATAGTCTGAGGCAGTTGAAGTTCTACGTGTGGTGGAGGAAATGAGTAGAAATTTTCTTGACCTGGCCAACCAGAGAGGGTCTTGGCTCCAGCGATATGAAGTGCTTGCTAATGACTCCTCACACAATTCTGCCCTCATCACAGAGCTTCTGGGAATTAGCAGGTAACTTACGTGTACAAAATAAAATCTTCTTATACTGTATATAGTAGCCTACATTTACGGTACAATATGTGTGAGTAGTAAAGTACCAAGACAGTATACTGAAGAAAAAAAATGACTAAGAAAGCTGCACAATCATGTACCATAGTACCAGTGATAAAGCCCACTCAAAGTAGTTAGTAATTTGAGCCAATCTCCTAATTGTATTACAATTCATTCTTCTGAGTAAAACATTAATTTCAGGAAACAAATCTTTCCTTCCATCAATAGTTCTGATGCCAATAGAAAAATCATTAGTTTTCCCTGTTCAGACACTCCTACCTTGCACAAATGAGCCATCCTTATCAATGTACATTTCTCTCCCTCATATACATACTCTTTCTCACAATTCACCCTCATACCAGTAGTCTCCTTCTCACACCAAGCCCTTCATTCTCGTTTGAATATACCCATATATTATAGGTATTGTTGTGCTCTTGTAAAATGATCTTCCTTGCAATGGAGTGCATCTGCTGTGAAAAGTGTTTTACATTGACGAAAATATGGTAGGCATTTTGACAAATACAATATTATTAAAAGAATGGCCAAATAAAAAGAGCCAGGACCTATAATTATAACATACAATATATCCAGTATGGTTAACTTGTTATGACTTCCCTCCATCATGTTTCCCTTGCATTTCTTCTTTTAAAAATTTATGGATCTTATTTACTCTGGCTTTCTCCTTTCTTTCAACAGGATAGCATTACCTATCATCTGGAATACATTTTCTGCCAACATGCAGATGCAACATGCACATAAGTTAGCTCTAGGAGAAGCTGTATTTTACAACCCACCTGCTGCTTTGCCAGCCCCACATCCCCTTCAGTCACACACTACTAGACTTACAGACCAGGATGATTATACAGTTGAAATTACTTTGAAGCTAAATGCAGAAGCTAAGTAAGTATTTTGCAGTTGACGATACCAGTTCTTAACTACTGTACTCTTTTGAAGCAATACTAAATTTTTGTGAAATAATGCAGGAAAAGATCATGGTTCAAATGCTAAAGAGATTCACTCGTTTTAAAATTATTAAAATATTAGTAAAGGAATTCTCAACCAGTTTTTTTTTTTTTTTTTTAATCAAATGGTTCATCACGCATAGATAGTCATCTGCACCGGGAACTTGCTTTCCTAGGTATTACTCTACCTTGTAATAAAAGATTTCAGTCATCATTTCAATTAGTTTGTATATTTATAGCCAGAGGTTCATGTCTTTGTAAACCCGGTGGCCTGTGCAGAGAGAGAAGGCTTTTTGTCAAAATCCACAGAGATCATCCCCTCTCATTACAGTACTGTACTGGTCAGCATTAGTGATGTTTTTATTATCTCAACATCAGGACTATAGGCTGTCAGTAACCTGTGACACTTATGAGGCTCCGAGATTATTAACTGAAGCTATGAGGTCCTTCACATGTGTTGCACTTCTTGAAGGCAGTGGAGCTTCAAGGTGTTGGTTGCATCTTTTCTGCCCCACTTAAAGTTGACACCATAATTTTACATACACCATATTTATTCTACACTAATATTTACACCATTTCGTCTTAGATTATGGTCATCTAAGTTAGGAGTTGGTGATGATATAATGGGGTATTTTCTTAAAAGTGACAGTGTATCCAGGATACTTAAAGAGCAGCAAGAACCATCAGTACACCTTGATAAATCCCTGATGTTTGGTATAGACTCTATCTGACATTTTTGTGGTTTGCAGTCCATCATGCTATATACTGTACTCTGCTATTACCTCATTCAAAAGTGTGTTTGGTTGTAATTCCCAATTGTACTAAAGTACACTATACTGATCTATACAAGCATAATATTTTCCCACCAGCATTGGTTTAAGAATGATGTATGAGCCAGAGGAAGGACATGAGTTTGACTGGGACCATGATGACATACCAGTAGCAGCTCATTTCCGCTGGCATTTCAAGTATGGGACGGACCGGTAAGTGTGACACAAAGGCTGCTGTACTGTAGTGAAATATGGTGTACTTAAAGCAGGTGGAGAGTGTTGATAATGTATACAAATATTAAAACCTCTCCAAGCATGTGATGTAGAATATCCCTTGAATAGGGGTTAGAGATATACTATTGTATACTACAGTACATGTATATACAGTACTTAGTAGATGCTGTGGTCTCACAACTATAGCCTACTGTGTTCAGAGTTTGTTTAAGTTAAGCTCAAATGTTTTGTCAAATACAACATACTCTTTTAAGGCAAGGATTACAAAATATTCATTTATACAGTATAATTCCATGCTCTGCCCCTAGTTTATAACATCCCATTGCTTAGTGTATAAGTATCCTGTCTGATGTACTCCTTCTTGCACCTTGCCTTCTACTACTTAAAAATAATATCCTGCAGCAGCAGTTGTAATAAATATATTCTTCTCTCCCTCAGTGAAGTTGTGCTTACAAACCGCAAAGGAGGGGAATGGTCATCCAATGAATATTTTTCTGGAACAGAGAAATGGCCTAATCTTGTTGTAGGAGAAAAGTTTTCCCTCATCCTTGTCAAGGTGAGAGTGCTAAAACTTAGGGTTATGTAGCAAGAAACAAAACACCCACATAGCACAAACAAAGACTGTAATCCTTGACATATTTGGAGCATTCGATCCAAAGAATACAGTAGTAGAAGGATCTGGATAATGTTTAGTTTATTAGTGATACACAGGCGGAGATATGGAATGACCTATGGTGCATTGGGGTCAGATGGATTAAATTAAAAAATAAAAATACTGCAATGTATAATGACTGGCATTTATTATTTTGGTTGTTCAGATGGTATTGAGTTTGAGATAATGCAAATTTGGATACACAAGGAGTTACTTAGTCTGGCCACAATGCTGGAAAGTAAAGTAGGGAGCACATGTTGTAAAGACACTTTGTCTCAGTGTTCATCTCTGCCACATTGGTCTCTGAGCCTGTGGTGGGTTATAGTAACCTACTATCCTGGGATACAAGGCCACTGTATCATCCAGGTTACCATAGTTTAATTGCTTCCCACAGCTATCGGTGCAATGAAATATTTTTTGCATTTTTACTATACTGTGTGGTATGTACTGGTTTTTTTTGCCATCTGTGGACATAACATCATTGTGTATCAATATCTCAAAGAGTTTTGCATATCGAGTTGTCCATGTTTTAATTGTGGGTAAGATAAAAATTTGGTTGAAATGGAGAGGCGTATGAGAGTGTGACCTCTTTCGCTGGGTAGTTTGTCCCTCTATCTTTTATCTGTTTCCCTTTCTATCCCTGGGCCTGGAGCTCCCCAACCCTTGGAAAAGGGAAATAGGATCTTGATGATGATGATGATTACTGTAGTAGTAGTATTATTACAGTAGTATTGTAAATTCCAGTACAATACTATTGACACTGATGTGGCTATTTTATTTGCAGAGAGGCAGGTGTGTCCAGTTGCATGTACTGAAAGGAGTAGACATGTACTTTCAGATCCCAAAGTTGGAGCCTTCCTTCAATTATTGTATTCAGGTAGATCTACTCTACAATATTAAGTACTGCATTACAAATACTTAATTTTAAGTTGTACCCATAGTGTAATGATATAAGACCCGGGAACAAAGTGATAGGCTGGAGACCCATTAATTAATCTAAATTGTATGGTGTACTATGTGAAAAAACATAACATAATAGCAAGCTAGAATACTCTACCACAATGAATCAGCTAGAGAAAACCAAAAGTTCCTAAAAGCTAATTGTAGATTGGTGAAAGTGATACAGTAATAGCAGCTTTGGACCTTGCATAATGTGTTATAATTTCGTTTTGTGCTTAGAAACAGTTTCATAATTTTTCATACATTGAATCGGCATTAGAAACAGAAAGCAAAATGCGTTAAAGCATACCAAATGATTGTATTATTGTCCAGAACTTATTTTAATTTTCAGAAGCATGACATTTTTATCCCTTAAAAATTTGGTCACATATACAGGATGAAATACTGATAACATATAGAAATATTGTACATATTTTATATAACTCAAAATTTTTTGTGCTACCACTAGCCACGGCGTGAGTCCAAGATGGCCCAGTTACCCAGACAACTGCGGGTGGTAGTGAATGAGGATGAGCAAGGTGCTGGACAGGTGGAAGTACTTGGCATTGCCTGGTATCCTGGCTGTGTCCTGTAAGAACTGCATCAGTGTATGCAAAGCAGGCTAGCATAATCCATACAAAAGCCTATAATTGCCAGTGCCATGGTTCATGTTGTAGAGGGTACCATACTAACTTCAGATGGTGTTATGGTGCCAAAAGAATACAACAGATGCTTAAGATTCAATATAATTCTTATTATACCATTTATACCATTATTATATCATTTAGCTTGTAATATGGTTAACTCGATGTTATTCATTTAACTAAGATGATGAAGTATGGTAATAACAAGGTGAAAGCTCAGTGTAAAGTTTTACAATTGATCATTGCAATATTTGTGTTGCAGGGATATTTTACCCAGGATTACCAATGACTTTACATACTGCATCATTATTTCACTGTCTTAATATATAGCACTGACACCTTGCTCCCTCCGGGAACTCTCCTCAAGGGGGTGGCTATGGCAGAAGAGTCTCCAATCTTTTCCTGTTCCAACTTTCCTATCCCTCTTTGTCAAGCCTTTCTGTTTCACTTATGTTTCTCTCCTTCCCATATTGTACTCTGCGTGCCAGCCAGCCTTTTACTGTTTAATAAAACCCAACAATTCATACTAAAAGTTAATTTATTTGCCTGTAATATTTAGTAAATTTGTTACTTGGAACAGTATATAGTAACAATAAATTAAGAGACCTAGTTTGTAGTTCAGAGCAGAGACAATTGAATAGCGAGGAGATAGTTCAAACTGTAATAGGCCTATATCTCAAATAATGGTACTGTACTGTACTTTATAACAAGGACTCTATTACAGCATTTTCAAGCCACTTTCACTGGGTATCAATTGCTCGAATTGATCTCAAAATGTGACCGTGTAAGCCCCAAAATAGTGTTTTGGAGAGCCCAGAGTCGACCTGTAGTATTCTGTATATGGAGCATCAGTGCTCGATTATATCCCAATGATCCCATATACTGTACTGTACTTGTCTGAAACAGCATGAAAATCTATATTTTATGAGCCCAGGAACTAGAAATATGTAATCCTATGGTAATATAAGTAAAACATATAACATATACCAACTTTTGTAAGTTAACAGCATTAAAACGAGGTAATTACCACGAATTGAGTGCAGTGACATATTTGTAACGCGAATTATTAATTATAATTAGATTTGTAATGCAATACGATAATGTACGACAAAATACGATAACTTTTACCAAATATGAATGATATCACAGTCACTGGCATCTGTGGTCAATGACGTCACTGTCTATCTGCTGTTTACATCGTGGTGGCTCCTGAACACGTGTGGCAGTGAATAAGGTGTAATTCAGAGTGAGCATCAATTCATTACTTCGTGACTTTGTTGTATTCTGTGTCGGAGTGTCCTCTGAGATAAAGGCATCTTGGACAACAGGCAAGAATAAAATTTTCTTATTTTCCTTGTTATATTCTGTCTTCTGAAGGTAAAAGGCATCGTGGACAACAGGCAAGGATGTAATTTTGTTGTAAGCATTAAAAGGAATGAAAGAACTCGGCCACAACATTGTAAGTTAGTTAGGCCTCGTAAGGTTCAGCAGGTTGGGTAACGTTACAATACATACGTTGGTTAAATAGAGTAAGATTTTATCAATATTTTTTTGGGTAAATATTGGAAGAATTACTGTTATTGCGTACGGTTTTGATACCTTCATTACCCACTTATTTAGACCATTCTAAAACTTTTCTTCTTTGGCATTTCCAAGTTAGGGCATACACAAATGGGGCATTTTGAAATTAGCCTGACCTTACCTAACCTAATCTAGACCACATCAGACTACCGGGACCTAACCTGGGCAAACTACCGGGAAATAACCATGGTAAAGTACAGGTAATGACCGGGGCAAAATACTGGGACCTAGCCGGGTCTGGCAACACTGCTACAAAACAGTAATTCTTTCAATAAATACCTATTTTTCAAGTAAGGTGCATTTGGAACCTCAATACCAACACTATGCTTGACCTATTAATACTCTTGCTGGGAATTACTGTATATCCCAAAATGCTAAAATCATACCCTCCCCTTCAAAGTTAGCTACACCAATGACAAAGACGTTGCGAAAAAAAAAGTACTAAACTATTTATACGCTTGCCGAATAAAAATAAATACTAACTTCGCTACTTATACGCTTGCCGAATTAAAAAAAAATACTAACTTAACTATTTAATTTATACGCTTACCGAATAAAAACAAAAAATCATATGGTTGCAGACATCAAATACAGTAAAGTGCCCTCATGTCCACCCGCTTTGGTAATAGTTTTGAAGAGCCACAGAAAAGAAACAATCTAAAAGTTAAGATTGTTTCTTTTCTGTGGCTCTTCAAAACTATTACCAAAGAGGGTGGACATTAGGGCACTTTACTGTATTTGATGTCTGCAACCATATAATTTTTTGTTTTTATTCGGTAAGCGTATAAATTAAATAGCTAAGTTAGTATTTTTTAGTATCAATTTCCTTCACATTTTGGTTGGTGGTGGTTTTTGGTTTATGAAGGCATTTCCCAGTAATGTGATGGTGCATTTTGATCAGGTTCATTTAATATTTACACCCTATGTTTGCCCAGGTTAGGTCCCTCCCGATAGTCTACCTCAGTCCAGATTAGGTTAGGTCAGGTCAGGTGAGGCAAAGTGAGGCCAACTCTAAGGGTCGATTCCACAGTCGTATTCATTTGTTCGCTTCCTAACCAACCACACTTGTAAGGCTTCATTATTTTCCAAAAGCTGAGTATCTGCATTCACAAAATCTATCAAACAGTTAGATAATAATGATCACAGCATACCATAGTTTACTCAACAGATTCATTAAATAAAAATTCAACCATAAGTCATTTACACGGCTAAGATTCTTTCGTTTGCATGCTTACAACCCACAACGAATGACTGTGGAATTTACTCTAAAACATATTAATATCAACTGTTTAATGCGGTATCACGTTTTACCCCTCAATCCTATTTCTTGAGGAAGGGGAGATCAAACTTTGTCAATATGTGCTGGTGCACTTATAGTCTTATACTTTAACACTTCAAAATAGGGAATGATGGTTTATCCGAAAAAAAAGTTGGGAAAAAATTGTGTTTTCCATTTATTTGGCTCCTCTTGAGCCTTACCCATGTTTTAAACATTCTACAAATATGAACCATTCTAAGATGCTGTGGTATATTCTGGATTAGATCTCCATGTGAATTTTCCCACTTTAAATATAAATATAGCTTTTTAGTCATTTTTATAGTTCTATTCGTTATTTACCATTATATTGAGGAAATAACTTCGTTTTGTACATATACCCTTCCTCTAAAAATCTTGGGATAGTGCCTTGGAATTGAGGGTTTGGAGTGGGGAAACAAATGTGATTCAGCATAATAGACATAACTGAAAAACGTGGTAATATTGATGAGACGAACACTTTCCTGCAAGGGCTCTGTGATTAGAACAAAGTATGAAAAGTAATATCATTCCCGTCGTTGATCACACAATTTAAGAATGAATGTTTCCTGATGTCCAGACGAACGCTCTTTATAAAAGTTTATAATTGATCCCTCTGGTGTTTTACAGTAAGGGGAAAGAACGCATCAGAAATTATCGATTTTTGACAAGAATGTCCATAATGGACCTAATATGATAAAAACAAAACAAAAAAACAATGCTATACAAAAATATTCTTGGTACGGTAGATGAATTAGCAGAAGTAACCAAGGAGTTGAGAATTATGTACAGTAATTGTTTTTTAGTACAGCACTTTTAAAGTACAGTTTTTTTTATTAGACTTGTATGATTTGCTGTTTTTCACTTACAATATCATGTCAGGACAATATTGATATTTACCAATTTCCCCACAGTTTGAAGTCAGGATGAAAGCCAAAAGTCAGATGAAAAAGATGAAGAAAGATAATTCCAAGCAAGGTAACAAATCATCCAAGAAGAGAGTTGCAGAGACAAGCATTGATGACATGATCTCAATGGTTGAGGATGATGATGAAATGGTAAGTGTTTTTTTGTTTGTAACTAATTTTACCCATTTAAATTAAATAATATCAGATTTCAGAAGCCTTGTTTGTTAGATCAGTCTTAATAATTTCAGCAAGATGTAATGGCTGACAGACTTGGTGTGCTTTGGGTCCTTATCCCAAATGTACAGTGCCCTACACCCATGTCTTAAATCTCATTCCCAGACAATTTTATATTAGTTTGAGAAAAATTCTACTGATCAGAAACTACTAAACATATTGCAACCATTTTCATGGAGTATCTTTTTGTGGCCAACAGTTTTGACATTTCTAGTTTTTTCACCTATGCCTCTGGCAATTCCATCCACCTTTTTCACACTAATGACAGTTTACATTTTAAGCTAGAAGGGATCTCGGTGGAGTGTAAAGCTTTGTAAATGTCACAATAAAAGGGGAGGTGGCTGAGTGGTTAGTGTCCTGGACTCGTAACCTATAGGTCGGGAGATTGAATCCTTTCAGTTGAGGGGCTGAGAATATTTACTCTTCCCAATCAAGTTTTAGGCACTAACTATAAGGCCACCAAATGACGTAAAACACCCTTGCTGGTACCATAACAGTTGCAGTATGTATTTGGGAATTACCCTCACTTCCCTCCCTCTGTGGCTGGGTGCCAGTTCAGAATTGTGACTAACGTGTGTGTGTGTGTATGTGAGTAGCAGTTGACCTGTGTCACAGTAACAGGCTTAGATGAAGCCTGTGTCCAGTGTCAGAACATATAGAAAAAAAAAGCTTCCTATATTTTACTCTCCTTCTGAACATTTGAATTTCAAGACAATATATCTATTCTTGACATTGATATATTACCTGAATACACCAAAATTTATTCAATGACCAATCATCCTATGACGTTTGTTTAAAATGTCACCTACCATAGCACAAAAAGACTATTCTTATATTTAAGTGTTGAATTATCCAGTTGCTTCAGTACACAAAATACTTTCAGACAGTGTAATTTTTGTCAGCCAGAACCATACCTGGATCACCCCAGAGTTATCAGGATAAAGAACTAAAAGCTATAAAAAAGGAAAGAAAAGTAACCTAACATACTGTATAAACTAAAGTACTAATTATAAACAATATAATAAGGTATCCAGTACAGGTTTCATTATTTGCAATGTTAGTGTCAAGTTCAACTAAGTTTTGCCTTAACTTAATGGTGAAAACCACAATCTTCTCAAAAATCTGGAATTTCAATAATCTGGGTGACCTCTCCACCTATACCCAGTACTTTTATATATGTTGGACTGGAATATGTTAATTCCCACAGGTACTTAGATTTAGATTATAACATTTCTTTATAGTGGTAACCACATTTTTTTTTTACACCTTTCTCTCCTTGCATAGAGTTCATTATATCAGCTTGAAATTTTGCTATATGAATTTGTTTATAGAATGGAAGAGTTTTAATTATTATCTCCATGTTCCAGAGTGAAGAAGCCCCCAAGGCCACCAAACAAAAAAGGAAACTAAGAAAGAAGAAGAAACTTGATCAAGGTGAAAGGATAGAGGATGAGGAAGGTAAGCTTTCATTTATTATAATGGAGTTCTTGAATAATTAGTAGGGATGACTGGCATAAAGCTGAACACTATAAAAATCTCCACTTGTGAAACTTAAAATTTTAAAGGTATGCAATTGGAGGATTCGTAAACTTGAAAGAAGTCGCCAGATGAATTCATTTATAGAACCTCTTATGGGTATACTAGAAAAAGTAAATATATAAAAATTTTTGTGTAGTTGAACTAGTTATTACTATTTTTCGAAAAAAAACCATGTTGTGGTTAGTGATATATTAGCAAAACTATTTTAAAAACATTTTGTGTCCGAGACACCGAGAGAATGATCTCAGCTTTGCGACAGTCTTATATTTATAATACAGTAGGCAATCTAATTTGTTTTATTTATTAGTATGACTTTTAATAACCTCTGTTATCATAGTACTTAGGATGTGGCTGTTGGAAATATGTATACCGGTAGATTATTAGTATGAAAATTAAACGTTGATAGAGATCAGATCTGTCTAAGCTAAAGTTGAAAACAGCCACAGAGTCACACACAGACTGCCACAGTGATGCCAGATCTTTGGAGATATGTATTTAAAAGAAAATGGTTCAATTCGGCAAACAGTTTTTCTATCTTTTTATGTGAACTTAATTAATACAGTTGTTTTGTGACCTGCCAAAACATTCATTAACTCGATATGCAACGACTGGCATGTTGTTTCCAAGATGTGTAAGTATGAACACTGAAAATAAATCAGGTATGATTGTCAGGATGACTCTACATATGTGGCTTTAAAATTGTTTTAAACCACCTTATTGCACCAAATCATACTTTGGAAATTAGCTCAACTATCGATAAATATGATGAAGAGATGTATGGACCTAGGCCTTTTATATTTAGTTCAAGAAAATTATTAAAAAAAACTGGAATGGTTCTTAGTGAGACCCTTCACCCATCGAATTAATTCATCTGGTGAATCTGGCAACTTATTTCAAGTTTGAGAAGGAGGGAATTGGAAAATATATGGCATGCTATTAACCACTATCCTAAATGGACTTCACCTTAGCAAGACTCGCTTTTAGAAATATTGCCATATGGATTGATGCATTGTTCCTTTGTATTGTGGAAACTCCCCTTAAATGCTGACCAAAGCAGAAAAGTAAGAATTTCACCTCATCTATTGCGCTTTTGGCGTTGCTACTCAAAATAGTATGAATCTGATGGGATTTTTCCTGTTGTCCTAAAGAACTGTGTTTCTACATTAACCCCCTGCCTAGCCATAATGTTTATGCCATTGCTTGTCACCTAATACTTTTCTATCCCACTGAAAATTTTCTCTGACTGCTCCACTGCTTTGGTGTCTATCTAAAGTTTTTGTATTTACCCTTAACCCCTCTCATCCTGTTTTAAACGGACATTGTGGATGGCATCCTTTCTGATGAACCTGTCAACAATGATCTTGAGTAGACTAAATTCTGGCTGGGCTGTAAATCTAGCCACTGTCAGTATTTTTGCCATTTTGGAATTTACTTAGTATAAACTAATATCTCTCATGATATATGTCTGCCCAGGGAGGAGGTGTTCTCCTTGATGCTATAGGGTGTTCCAGCCTGGTTTTCTTTCTACCTCAAGAGTATTTATCCTCCAACACTGACCCCCACCCTTCTCCCACCTTAATGACCTCATGACAAAGGTGGTGGTGAGTGATAGAGGGTATTTCCTCCTTTCTATCACCAGTACTGAGTGTAAACACACTCCCTGCTTCTCTCCATACAAGGTCATTCAAGTTATTGATATCTCGAACTACCTTGTCTCTCGATCTCATAATTTTCTTTTTCCTAATAATGCCATTTGCCTTCTTGATGTTGATATGAATGTGTACAATATTACAATATACTGTATAGTAAACCCCCATTAAGTTGATACAATAGGGGCTCCAGCCCTCCCGGCTTATGGTAATTTCAGACTTTTCTGAACCAACTCAATATTATATTGTGAATTAATGTTATGCCACAGTTGCTGTACACCCACATTTAGTAATTTTGGTGCTGGATGTGTTGTACAGCTCAGGACAAAACTCTCTCGCCTTGGTTGGCAGCATTTGGCATCTCTGAATCTTGAGAGAAGCACAAACTACTGTACACTGGCTGTAAGTATACTATCATACATACATACACAGGACCACCTCCTGCTGATAGCACACATACACACACACTGAATATTAAGATTTAGAGAAGAGTCTCCCCCTAACTCTAACCCCCATCACCCTATCAGATGCCAAATGCTGCCAAACGAGTCGAGAGAGTTTTGTCCGGAGCTGTACCTAGATGTTCTTGACGATACTATACACTATGATTATGCTTGTATTGTCTTTGCAGAAGAGGAAGATAATGATTTTGGAGAGGAAAATGACATTGCTGGTAAGGGGAGGCTCAGTCAGGAGGAGTATTTGAAGCATTTGAAACAAACTGACCCTGAATTTTATGCCACCATGATGGAGTCAAGAGATATCTTGGACATGCACAGCTCAGGCAGTGAAAATGAAATGGAGGGTGGTGAAAAGGAAGATGAGGAGGAGGAATATGACCCAGAGAGAGGAGGGGCAGTACTTGAGCTCCCAGATAAATTAGAGGTAACAATAATTTAGAGTTGACTGAATAATTTTATTAAGTTTACCTGCATTGCATATATGCATGACTTATTTTGGATTCTTTGAATCTTCTCTTGGCAACTCTTGATATATGAAGGTTTCTTAGTCATGTTACTGAAGGAATTGAAATGTGCCTTTTCTCTGAAGTTATACAAAGAATGAAGTGAAAGACAACCTACTTGATATTAGTAGTGGAATATTAAGATGTACTGTATTATCTTAGTTGATAATTATATGACTGAAAGATTTTATGGTTGATGCAGACTAGTTTGCTGCTCATTGGTAATTTTATTCCTCTTTTCAGGCTGACAGTGATGAATCAGGTGCAGAAGAGGAGGAGGAGAGTCTAGAGAAGAGAGGTCACAATGTCGTCACTTATGCTATGGTCACTGAGTGGGAAGAACAACTGAATGGGCCCGAGTATGTTGACTAGCTGTTACTACACTTCCTGTGACTTTTTCTTTTTTCTTTTCTTCAGCACTGTTATACCGTTTATCTCGTCTACCATTACAGGAAAAATTAACTGGAGTTGGGGGAGGGTCAATGAAATGACTGCATTTGACTTGAATGAGGGAGTGATTGTATGTGACCCATTTTACTGGGTACTCTGTCCATACTTTATATTTCTGCTCCCCTTTTCTACCCCTGGCACTAGAGCCTCCCTATCCCTTGAAGAAAGGGAAATGGGGAATTGATGATGATGCCATTTATTATGTGAATAGACAAAGAAAAGTGTACTTCTAGCCTGAATGAAGTGATTTTTTTTTTGCAAAGTATAACTTAGGCATGGACAACTCTCAAGGTTCTTGACAAAAGTATAATATTTTGCCGTAATAATGGTATATTGAATAATTATTAAAAACTTGCATTTTTAGTTTAAGTGTTTCTATAACCACAGTGGAAGAAACCAAAGACATAATTAAAACCTGAAATGGTGTAATGCTATTGCTGTTTATTGAATTTGAATTAATATTACCAAGATAATATCTTTTTCAGGGCCCTAAATGCCTTTGTGGAGGTTAATCAAGCATTTTCTGCTGCCATTACAAGTCTTGGTGAGAAAAAAAGACAAGAAACAGTGGCCAGCAAGTACAAAGTTGAAGGACCCCAGAGTGAGTTGACTTTAATATTTTGCTAAAGTTGTGTACAGTAGGTGATGATCGGGAGAGGGAAGATGTATCAATGTATTAGTGCTATTAGGTGGTGAGAATTTAAAGGTGATTGATGAGTTTAAGTACCATGAGGTGATATTGAATAAGAGAAGGGAAGTGTGAAAAATATATAGAGTAACATGAGGGTGTTAATTCCCCCACTATAATTCAGATGTGAAATTTTGGAGTGGCATGAGTCTGAGAAATTGAAAGTAAGAGCTACTAGAGATAGATATGCTTAAAAGTGTGTGTTGACTCTGAAGTATTGACCGGACAATATGAGAAACAAATCCCAAAATCAAAGAGTATAAGAAAATGTTCTGGGATGGTATAGGCATATGGAAAGAATGGACAGTACAAGAGTAGTGAGAAAAGTTCATGAGAATGATTTTGAGGGGCAAAGAAAAAGGGGAAGACCTAAAAAATTATATGATTTGGGGAGTGATTGTAAGAAAATGGTGAGTAAGAATGGGTGAAACAGAAGAACTTGTGCATGATGGGCTTGCAAGTGTGATATAGGGCTAGCAACCCGGTTTTAACGACTTGCCTTGGAATGACTCCCTTCACTAAGGGTAGTTTAAGAGAATTTCATTATGAATGCAAGATCTTGTAAGGGTGAGGCTGAGGATTTAACCATCTAAGCGCTGGCCTTTTCGAGCTTTGCCACTCTCTCGCCCGGGCCTTTCTCACGCTTCTCGGTCACAACATAAACAACACATTTAACAGCTAATACCCTGTAAACCACTTATGCTACATGAATAAATGATGCATGATATTGAAGTACAAACCTTTAGCTGTCTACTGATGTACTTGCGAAGACTAAATGGACATCTGTAGGATGGGTAGCCAGCCCAGAATAACCACAACTCAAAATTCACTTTTACACTCCTTAATATCTAAGTTTGTTTTCATGTTTTCATTTTATTTTTATTATTTTTTTTTTTCTCTCTCTATATCTCAACCTCGGGGCTGTAGGCTATTAGTAGCCCGTGACTCTTGCAAGGCCCCGAGATTACTGGGTGTCGCACCAGATGAGACAGTGGAGCTTCGTGGTGATGTTGGTACCATTGCTTTTCTTCTGCCCCATTAGATGACGACACCTTATTTATACACATCACTATCAGGGGAGAGCAGCTACACCGTCACTCACAGCATCTTGGAATATGGTCGGGCATCTTCTATGTTGTGAGTTGACGACAATGTAGGGGGTATTTTCTTGACGTGTCGGCGTAGCCAGGATATTTGACGAACAGCTGGACCCAGTTCACCTCTGAAAAATCTCAGACGTTTTCTTGTGGATTCGAACCCGGGTCCTTGATATTCGCAGTCCGTCTCTTTATCCACTCTGCCACTGCCTCATGCTCTGATTTTGTCATAAAACATGTCACAATCACATTTTTCAACACAATAATATGAAATAAAACGACACTGTCGTTTTTACGTACATATATGGTAATTAGCACAAAAGGGGAGTGCTGAAAATACTTCCTAACACGCTCACAGCTATTCCTACACAGACTGCCAGTGGCAGGGGTAACTCGGGGAGTCCCTAGGCACACACACCCTCTGTTTTGACCCTAATCAAGTATGTCAGGGGGCGAGCAAATATAAAAACTGCGCCGTTGACTTATGTCGTCAATTGGTTTAAGGGTTAATGGGCTTGAAAAGGGAAATGAATGTGAGTGACCCATTATACTAGGTATTCTGGCTCTCATTTCTGTGTTCTTCTTTCTTTTTTCCACTCCTGACTTTGGCACCCCCACCCCTCGAAATAAAAGGAAATGGGGTATTTATGAAGATGAATGTGTTTATTTGATGATTGTCTTTTATAGTATCCTTCAATAAGTGCTTGGTGAGATAATGACACTTTTTTTTGGGCAGTATACTGTACATCAACAGTACAGGAGATACAAATAAAAGGAATACTCATCATAATTACCCTATTTCCCTTTTTTCAATGGTTGGGGAAGCTCAGGCACCAGGGGTAGAAAAAGGAAGCAGAATACAGATAGTAAAGACAAGCTACCTAGTAAAATGGGTTATGCACACAAACTCTTCCAAGCCCACAAAATTCTTAGTCCCCTTTCACAAGTTCTTACATTCATGACATAAGTTCCTTTACTTAGCCTTGGTGAAAGGAGCTATTTCATGACCGTACAAGTTAAAATCTGGTTGCCAGCCCTAACATACTATTGGCCACAATAATTTGTACACGCACTGTTGTTTTCAAGGGTGTACAACAAATAGAAAATGTAAGACTACTTATACTGCAATACAACATTATTTTTAGGTTGTTTTATAATCACAGAGTCATTTGGTAGATCATTCATTGCAGTACTTTTAGAATAATGACCTCTTTCCATATAGCCTGTGTAATGATTCCTGTGGCCAATCATTCATGTCTGTAATTCACCAGTTCTTTCGCTTTATTCCATGCTTTCGTACACAATCACTCACTATATCGTACCATCTTTTCCTTGGTCTTCTTCCTCTCCGCCCCTCAATATCATGATTACACCTTTTTCACCACTCTAGAAGTATCCATTCTTTCCACATGCCCAAATTATACTTTCTTCCTCTCTATGATCCAGTGATTTCATTACACCACACCTTTTATGGATTTCAGTATTTCTCACCCTGTCAACTCTTTGGATTCTACAAACACTAATACAAATACTTCTAAAGCTTCCTGTTTTTTTATGTACCCTTTACAGTGTGGTGGATTTGTTGTTAGGGACTGTGAGGCCACACTGACAGATGAATAAATAAATGACCTGTAAATTAGTGCTCCATCTCAAATGTGATACAACCTTTTACACTGAATTTGTTAGGAATTAAACAGTACAGTAGTAGTGGAAACATATAGTGGCTGAGGGAAAATATCAATTCAAAAGATAATTATAAAAAATTTATAGAAATTTTAGTGGCTGACCGACTCAGCATGGACTGCTTTGCATATCCCTGCTACAAGAATTTATTGTCATATCAGAATAACTGTTATGGACATCTATTTTGTTTCAGTTTTTAATGCGATCATAAGGATGTGCCTGAAGAACATCCCCTCAGCAATATCAAGAATCCTGAGTGTGAAAACCAATAATGAAAACCCATCTAAATGCAAGAAATGGTCCAAGTACAGGAACTTCATCAAGGCTTACCTCCGTAATATCGTCATGGTACTGATACACACACCAACTAACGCATACAAACATGCATATACATTTATACACACACACATACACTCTCTATTTATCTATCTTTCTGTTCATGCAGCCTCGGTTGCCTGGTATGAGCATATGTTGTTCTTATCTTTTATACGATGAATTATTTTATATAAGCATGATATACAGGTATGTTGTCAGTTGCACCATACTTGGCTTCTAGAGCACCAAAGTAAAAAATTATGCCATACTGTAGGGTGTATTGATAATTGTGTCATATATAGTCTTTAACAATTATTTTATTTTTAATCAGCATGTAGTCATAGTGATGTGGTTACAGTAGCTGTAAAGGTTAATGTGCAGTGAGTGAAAATCAACATTTATATTGCTGATTTTAAGATGATATCCCATTTGCCTACAGTTAACTGAGTGTGTAGCAGAGCCTACTGCATTGGAAGCGATACTGAGCCGTGGAGTTATGCATCTCTTGCCATACTTTGCTGCAAACAATATGCCCTCCCAGATGCTCTTCAAGAGGCTTACCACACTGTGGGCAACCAGTGAGAAGAGAGTGCAGGTTCTTGCATTCATATGCATCTTCAGACTCTGCAGAGCTCTGAAGGGATCATTTTTGGAGTGGGGGCTCAAGGTTGGATTCTATGGGTATTTCTCTTTATATTTTCTCCATTTAGGAGGCCAAACGCCTGTTTGGCCTCCTAAATGGAGAAAATATATATAAATATCTCAATCACATAATTTATGTATTCCAACATTTACAGAAATGAATGTGGAGTTGCTTCTAAACAAACATGAGATGTAACATAGTGTGTGTGTGTGTGTTTTTTTTTTTTTGGGGGGGTGGGGGGGGGTGTTACATTATATCTAGAAAAGATTATAACAAGTAGAGACTTAGAAAAATAGATTGAGAATTGCTGGTTGAGGAGAGTTGGTAATGAAGATTTTAGGTACAATGTACTGGTATATCATATATTAGTTGTCAGTTATCAGAATGATTTGCACAAGGTATGCACTGATAGGTTATTTTCATGGATTGTCAGTCCATCTCCTTCTGAATAATAGATTCTGCAGTGTTTTGACTGATGAGCATCAGCAAAGGTTATAGAAGATATGCCACTACAGTATTTGAATGCCAGAATTTTTTTTAAAGACATATCTACTAATCAGATATGGGATTACTGTTCTGAGATTTCCATACCCCTGAAAAAAATTTGAATTTGCTAAATAATACATTGTTTATGTATGGAAACAGGGTTTCTTGGAAGTTTACTGTATATTGATTAATTCTAAAGAAATAAAAACAAAATAAAGAGCAGGGGGAACTAAATGCTCTTCTGTCTTAGCCTCTCCCTTGGGGGGAATTCTCATAGTGAGAGATTCATTAGAGCTATAGGTAGAAAGAACAATAAAAGCAACCAACTTAAGTTAGACACAGTTCTGTATGAAAACATCCTGGATATGCTTTTAAGTGTACTGTACTGTAATAGCAAGAAGATTTTCAAAATCTGAAGGCAGATAACCAAGTTTTCTTAAATTTTTCCAGAGGCTGTATATTACATATGTACACAACTCGAGATTTACTTCACCTTCCACTTGGGGCCTAATCGACTTCATGAGGGTATCCTTAGTGGAGCTGTATGCCCTGAATGAGGCTTTTGCATACAAGCATGCATTTGTGTATATTCGACAAATGGCAATTCATCTCAGAAATGCAATTACAATAAAAAAGAAGGTATGTCAGCTGTTGCCATTTTCCTGATTTAGTATTTACTTTGTCTCCAGCATAAAACCTGGCAGATGGTGTTCCATATGCATGATAACCAACAAAATATTATATAATTATTATGTTTATTATACTGTTTGAGGCTACAGGCTATTGTTAACAATGTTTGTCGCCTACTTTATATAGGAATAAATGCAAGTGTAAGTAGGAGTATCACAGGCTGTCTAAGCTGGCTGGAAAAATACGCAAAACACAACTGATGCAGGTTTGGTGAGAGAATTTGAAATCCATTATTTCAAGGTCCTTAAATCTAGGTATGACTACTTTTAAATCAATGTTTAAGTTTACATACTAATGATTGTGTATATTGGTGTCTAGGACCAAGTGCAACTGGTATACAACTGGCAGTATATCCATTGTCTTCATCTGTGGGCTGATCTTCTTGGCAAGACTCACCCTAGCCCAGCACTCCAACCCATCATCTACCCTCTCACTCAGGTACAGTAACCTACCTTTATAGATTAGGACATTCCCTGTTTAGGCGTATTATGCGAGATAAACCATTAGTTAGGCAGTGTTGGTGACTTGCACAAGGGCCTCAAAAAATCTGCAATGTTGTCATTTTCTGTTCCAGGTCAGAAAGGAGGGATGTGGCCGATTAGTTATCATTCTTAACTTTGAATCAGTTGGTTGTAAAATTTATCACTGTGTAAGTGCTGAGAATGTTATTTCTCCACATAGTTTCTTTCACAGATCAAAACCATGATATGTGATAAGCATTCTCACCAGTATCTACCTTATTTTACAGCATATGAGACACGTTTTTCACCAACATGTGTCCCCAAAATTAGTCTGCCTCTTACTCTGAGGAAATTATTTTTGGGGTAGGTTTTCTCTCACAAACTGGGCCACCAGGATGTGATAACAGTTGACATATGACTGTTAAATGTTTCCCTTGCATGTAAAAGAATTATATGATATAATGCAATGCTGTATACTTAGAGCTAAGCTTTGAGAAATTAAACAGATGGCAGTTGCCGGTATTTAATTGATATGTGCAGAGCTGACAACCACTGGAGATATTTTTCTCAGTTTACTATACAGTGGGATCTCGCATCTAGCGAGTAATTGGTGCCAAAAAAACGGCGCTAGATGCGAATACATAAACTAATGAAAATTATAATAGGTGAGGTGAATATTGCCGATCTTCATTTTATTTACTTTATTTTCGCCTATAACATTTTAATTTCCATTTAAATAAACACAAAGTGATGCACAATATATAACAAAGAAAAAATTATGAGTGGTATTGTAATTTGAGTGATAAAGTGTGTAAGTGCGACGAATGTCCATTTGGTGGAGGGATGGACGGACTGGCAGTGAAGGCCTCCAGCCACCTCCTCACTCAAGCAACCTCTCCCTTCCCCTCCCCTCCTCCTTTGTCCATGTTACCACCACCACCCTCGCCCTCCTCACCACTGTTCACGCTCTCTCGCCTGCCAAATGGGAAAAAAAAAAATTTAATTGATTATCTATATTTTATATACTTTCGTCTGTGATATCGCATAATTTTCATTATGTTGTACACAAAGTGATACACAACATGAATTCAAGAAGAAATAATTAAATACAGGATTCACTATTTACCCGTGAGTGATGAATGAAGTGACGAACTGCTGGTATCTGAGGCGAAGGGACAGGCTAGTGCAGCCTGCCACAACCTCCCTCCTTCCCTCCTCCCTCCTCACTTGTCTCCCGCTCACCACCACTCTCTCCCGTCTCTCTTGATGCTTGAATTAATTTTGTAATTCTTTCATCTGCATTCTCCTCCTTTCCTTGGAAGCCAGTGAAACCATCAAGGTCACCAAGAAGACTTTCAATGTTCTCATCATCACTAATATTCGCTTGTTCTTCATTGTCATCAAGATTTGTCATCTTTTCACAAAGCTCACGGCGTCTGTTAAAGTAACCCGTGATAACAGTTTGGCGCCTTTCATTCACTTTCTTGGAATAGGTTTCACTGAGCGTATGATTAAGTTTCTCAAGCAAAGGAAGCACCTTACGCACCCACTCAGACTCCGATGATCCAGTTTCACACAAATAATTCTTCATTTGTGCAAGATCGGTAATCTTTCTCGAGAGATATCCAGCCGTAACTATCTTTTCCTCCACTGTTTCTGTGCTTTTCTCTTCTTCCGCCATCACTTCAAGTTCATTATCTTCAATCATTTCTTCTGCTGAAGTTTCATCTGGCTCCAATAATTCACATACGACAGCCTCATCCACATCAGCAAAGCCTGGTGCTGGGATGTTCCCTGCTGCTTCTACTGCCTCACGTAGAAGATTGGTCTTGTGCTGCCGTTTACCTGTGCTGGCAGATACCAAGTCGGGGAGGAGGGGGTGCCAGGCATGCTTTATTGTGTCATTCGTTATACTCTTCCAGGCCTCTGTTATGTAGTCAATCGCATTCTTCACATTGAAATTTTTCCAAAACTGTCTTACAGAAATTATAGCACTTGATGCTGTCTGTGGTTGCTGTGATGGTCTGGGCTGGTCTGCTGTGTCCAATTTCGGTCCTAGCAGCAACTCGTCATCATCGGATTCTTCTTCTTGTATCACTTTCAATTCTTCTTGATCATCTGTTACCTCTCTCATTTTATCATAGATTTTTTTGTAATAAATCAGCTTTACGTTGGCAATAATTTCATGATCTAATGGTTGAATCACTGACGTAGTGTTAGGTGGTAAAAATTCCACTTGGACGGCTGGATGACGTCCAATCAGATACCTAGCGTGTCCAGGTACATTATCCATAAAAAGCAAAACTTTCCCATCTAAATTCAACTCCTTGCACTTACGTAGGGCATCTGGGACGAAATGATTATCAAACCACTCAGCAGACAAGACCATATTCATGTAACCCTTAACGTTGGAGGCCCAGTAAATATCATTGAGTTTGTTCATGTCAGCACCTTTATAGGCCCTAGGCTTCTTGAATTTGTAGATAACAAGAGGCTTCATTCGGTGGCTTCCAGTTGCATTACAGGTGAAAAGAATGCTCAGTCTGTCCTTCGCCATTTTCACCCCTGGTGCCTGTTTTTCATTTTTGTGTATGAAAGTAGACTTGGGAGACCGCTTCCAGTATAGGCCTGTTTCATCGCAGTTGTACGTACACTTGATCTAATGTGTATCCACCTTGTTTGATGAAGTCTTGTGCAATGGCTGGGAATGCCCCAGCAGCAGCTATGTCTGCAGAGGCAACTTCACCTTGGTAGATGGCGTGTTTAATATCAAATCTTTTCTTAAATTTTGCGAGCCAACCGACGGAAGCAGTGAAGGGTGGGGGGTTTTGAATTCTCTTTTTCTTGCATATGGCATTGTAGAGGGCTACGGCTTGGTTTCTTATATGTGGGCCATTTATACTGGTTTTATTCTTGAACCGGCCCTCAATCCACCTCTCTAAGTGGAATTCCATGATAGCAATGAGACGATTATTATAAGAATAGTTAGTCATCACTCGCTGTGATGCACTAGAATTTAAACTGAAAAACTTTTTTGCAACTTTTAGGCTAGCTTTGATTTCGTTTTTCTGCTTCTTAAAGTTTCTCACTGTACTCTCAGGAAATCCGGTTTGTTTAACTATTTCACTATTTTTCACTCCTTTCTCAATTAAATCAATCACTTTGGCTTTATCTTCTTGGGAGTACCTGTTCAATTTTTTCCCCACTCGACTAGTACGCTTAACAAGCCCTTTCTTAATCATTTCACTCTTATCCCCTACCCCACTAGTTTCCCCACTATTTGAATGCTGGGCAGGCATAGCGAGAGACATAGAATTGCAAAGCACTATCCAAAACAAGCCAAATTAATTTCTCGGTCACAAACTCACACTTAAGGTCGGAGCGGGTCAAGAGAGGTCTCGCACGTGCGCGACAAAGACGGAGACTGAGTTTTTAAATTGGGGAGTGGCTGACTGGCCGCGTGGGTGGTGACGTGACGTCACACGATATACAAAATACAGGTAGCCGCCGTGGCGGTAAATCTGCCGCCCTCAAATTTATTATTATTATTTTTTAATTTTCTTACATATTTATTTCGCCAGATGGGAATTTTGTTCGCTAGAAACGAATATGGGTAGAGGTTGTATGGTGTCGCCAGATACGAATTCGCAAGTTGAGAACTCGCTAGATGCGAGATCCCACTGTACTTACTAAATGACAAAAATATCTAGTAGTTTAATAACTGTTTTTTCAAGCCTCTTGGTAAGAGAAAATTATTTGTTAGTAGTCTGAGTAAGTTAACCCTTTGCCATCATGCATGTTAATAACAGACAGTGCATGGCACCTCCTCATGCTGGGTGACCTGTCCCATATAAACGTTTTCATTCTACCACTTACTAATGATAATAGGAAGATGATTCTGGTCTTGTTTTAAAACATGGGTGTTGTACTATGTCATGCTATGTTTAAAAAAGCAATTTTACTAAAAGTAAAATGCAATAACGGTGAGTAGAATATTAACTGACAAAAAAAAAAAAAAAAAGTAAAAAACTATGACAACAATGAATGATAAACATGCTAAGAAAAACCCTCGCCCGCTACTTATTTTCCTTTCATGTTTCATTCAACTTCGTACTGCTGAAGAGGGAGGTAGTTGCCTCCTAAACGTCCATATTAAATACTTTCTGTCTATAAAAAGTGGGTTTTTCTTAGCAAGCTGCTCTTCACGTCATTGTGAATTACCACACCGCTACACACCACACCTCACCATAAACAACACACCTATACCACACACACACACACCCAAAATACTTGGCATAACATACAATACATCCATGACATTCAAACAACATATTACGGCCATCAAAAACAAATGCATGCAAAGACTTAAAGCTCTCAGATCACTTGCCAGCACAACATTCGGACACAACAAAGAAACCACAACCACAGTATACAAACAATATATTCGATCAGTGATGGATTATGCAAGCCCTGCCTGGGCTTCAAACCTCGCTGAGACTCATCACAACACCCTTCAAACCATACAGAACAGAGCCCTAAAGACAATCACAGGCTGCACAGCTACCACACCTACAGACCACCTACACTATGAAACCAAAGTCCTCAAAATCAAGGACCATCTTGACATGAGAGGCACACAAACACTTGCTGCAGCCTCCATAAACCCACACCATCCACTACAATATATGGTACAACACCCACACATGCCAAGGAACATCAAAACAACACCCAGTACACGATACCATACACAAATACTATCATCTCTTACACCCTGTCCACCCCAAACCAATCTCCAGAAACACATCCATACTCAAATCACTCACCAATCCATCCAAACACTCAAAAACAACACCCAGCTGCATGCACGACCTCCTGACATCCACCCATCCGAATCCTCCCTTCCCCGTGAGGACAGAGTCCACCTGGCCAGGCTGCGGTGTGGCCACCACCCGGCCCTTCTGACATATCAGAAGAGGCTGGATGGAGCTATTGCGGATGCCTGTCCGGGATGCAACACAGCACCCCATTCTATTAAACACATTATTGAAGACTGCAACGCACACAACCACACTCGCCAACAACACAACATACACTCTCTGAGGGCATTGTGGGAAAGCCCGGTTCAGGCAATGGCCTTCCTCAGGAGCTCGGGGCTGCTCGGCCAGATAGCTTGAGGAACTTCAACAACAACAACAACAACCACTCCATAATGAATGATAAAGATAGAAAAAGTTTGATTGCTCTATTGCATAGCAGAATAAACTTCCTTTCCATCCATATATGATTTAGTGCGTTGTTATGAATAAAAACTGGTAAACAATACCAAAATCCAGCACATATTTTTTTCTGTTTTCCACATGTTCACAATAACTTGCATTTCCTATGTATATACTGAGGGTAGCTTGGGAGGAGAGCAGGGCTGGAAGCGGCATCTACCAACTCCCGACACTCTCTTTACACCAAGCGCCTGTTATCAGACACAATTTGGGCAGGAAAACATTTAATAATATATATATTTATTTATTTAATGACTGGGCAAACCAGTCATCAATACAGTTCACCATCAGAATTGATGACAGATTCAGAGCAGCATGTATATTTGTAAGGTCTGATAATTTGAAATAAAATGTACCATCATTATGAAAAATATTTTTTTCTGCTGAATCATTATGCTATTTCGCGTGAGATTAATAGTCTCACTGGTGCTGGATTCTTTTATTATGAGTTGTTGTGGATTGACCTGCAGTATAAAAATATATACCATTCTTTTTGCTGCTTGACAGCTGATCATAATAAACCTACTCCTTTCTTACAGATCATCTTCCAATGTGTTCATCTCCATTAGTCACCCACATGCTTTCCTTTAATTTAATTTGTAGTATCAGCATGTAAATAATATACAGCATTATTTATGATGTATATAACTTTGCAGGTTGCTATAGGAACAATGAAATTACAGCCCACAGCTACATTCACCCCACTAGTGTTCCATGTCTGTGGCATCCTGACTAGCCTCTCTCGCTACACTAGAACTTTTATACCTGTCCTGCCCTTCTTACTGGAGGTGAGTATCAGTGGAACGTTTGGCAGAATTTTTGCATTTGTATCTACTTCCCAGTTGGCTATTTTTTTCTGGATCTTTGTGCCTTGTAAGCAGTTTAATTTTCTAAAGCAGGCCCTCTGAAAGGCAATTCAGTTATGCAGCATCAAAACAAAGTACAGTATTGACATCTGTATTTCATTGTTGTAAGTGTTCTTTTGTCTTGAGAAATTTAGATCTAAAAGTAAGAAGACTGCTTAATGTCCTCAACTGATAAAATAAGGGTTTTAGAAATGCAAAATCAGTCCAATTTCATTTAAGATTCTTAGACACATTGCAACACAGGGCAATATATTGGCATTCAGTACCATACTTGGCAGGCTGATTGTAAGGTTCGAGAGATTTCCACCCATACATAGTGTTAATGACTTACTCCCTTATGGGAATGCCGATCATGAACGTGGCCATTGGAGCAACCATGCTTAGATTTTTACAGCCAGAACCGGTAGCCAACTGCAAAGGAGCCCACATTCTTCCTCTCCTAAGAAGACCAGAGTAGTGAGACCTACAGTAAGCATCCACTATTTTGGAATAATTGGTGCTACCCTGACTCCGAAAAATGTGAAAATTCTATAAAAGCTACATCCAGACTACCCCCCTTAGTTTGGAGTACAGCATTTCCGATATACAAGACCGAAGTCAGTGTGTCACAAAGGCTTATCTTACCCTGGCTTTTGTCCTCCCATAGTATATTACACATATTTACTATACAGTACAAAACTGTGTACAGTATTAATATAAAAGCCAATTCATCTAAATAATTTATGTGTAGCTTGACTATTACATAGTTTATGCATATATATTTTACACCATTACCCTCTGCATTAAATATTGAACTTACACACGTTATACAAAATATAATTTAACCCAAAGAAAAAATATTATTGTGAGTTTAACCCAAAATATGGCTTGAAAATCTATATACCACTTTTTGCATTGAACTGTTTTCTGCTGCATCGATTGGATTTATATTATAATATAGCATTCATGCTGGTCCACAATTTTCTTGTGAATATAACAGTGACATCAGATTTGAGATAAATATTAATATCAGAGTGATTAATGGGAAGGAATCATTCCCGATTTCAGCAACGTTTATATAAAAATGTTTTATTCTTTTATTTATGGTTAGCTTATGGTGGCATAAATTAATTGTATGTTTACCTTTCCAGGTTCTTAATAAAACTCCTGCAGTGAAAACACAAAAGAAGTTTGCAAGAGGACACTTGGACTGGATGTGTATGTTGCGAGTGTCTCGGGGAGAGATGGCTGAATCAGCCTTCAAAGATGGACTTGTAGAACAGGTGTACAATGGTCTCATGGACTACTTGAGTGTGGAAAGTTCATCCATATCCTTCCCAGAGTTGGTAGTTCCTGCTATATTACAGGTGTGTTAATCACTCATACCATAAGTCTTCTTTAAGGGTTGCAAAAATAGTACTATATAGAATTATCATAGCAGAATTCAGTAATACAGTACTCTTTAAGAACATATAAGCTGCACTTCTGGTGAGGTAGATGAAGATTTAAGGGGCTTGATAGAAGTTAATGTGAGTGTAATCTGTTTCGCAGAGCATCAATTTTATTTTATTTTTTCCCTGTTTCTGGAGCCCACAACTCTTCAAGTAACAGATATAGGGTTTTACGTGGAGAATTTTACTTGTGCCAGTTGAGGTTTGGTATGAAGGTGGTAAACTGCAATTCAGGTGTTGCAGAAGAAGGGTATAGTTGATGATGGAGTAAAGGTGTTTTAGGCCTCTTTCACACTTAACGAATTTTCACCATTCACTGCACGCTGTGCATTCCAGAGACAGTGGTTGAAGTAACAGGGAATAAAGTTAGTGAGGAGCAGGGAGGGTTCAGAAAGGGTAGAGGATGTGTGGACCAAATATTTGCATTAAAATCAATAGTGGAGAAATATATTGGGAAGGGTAAGAAGTTGTATGCTGCCTTCATGGACTTGGAGAAGGCATACGATAGAGTTGATAGGAAAGCTATGACAGAGGTGTTGAGAATTTATGGTGTTGGGGGGCCTTTGCTGAAAGGCATTGAGGCTTTTTATGCAGATGCAAAAGCATGTGTACGGGTAGAGGGTGATCTAAGTGAGAGTTTTAATATTAGTGTAGGGCTGAGACAGGGGTGTGTTATGTCACCATGGTTGTTCAATATATATATGGATGGTTGTATGAGAGAGGTGAAAGCCAAAGTGAATGGTCTGGGGGTGAAGTTGAGGCTGAATGAAGCAAACTGGTCCCTGGTGGCAAGTTTGTTTGCGAATGACACTGTGCTGATGGCTGAGAATGAAAGGAATTTACAGAGAGTGGTGGACGAATTTCAGTCTGTGTGTAAACGAAGGAAAGCTGAAGGTGAATGTGGGTAAAAGTAAAGTGATGGTATTTGAAAGAGCAGAAACTGAAGTGATTGACTTTGCTACACCTTACAGAGTGGCTGTACCAACTGGGACGAAGTGTGAGATAACTCTGAGGAGTGAGAGGATGGAGGAAGTGAAGGAGTTTAAGTACCTGGGTACAGTTATGTGTAAACATGGAAGTATGGAAGGAGAAATTAGGGAGAGAGCAGTGAAGGGTAGACAGGTCATAGGATCACTGGGGAGGATTATGAAGGGTAGAAGTGTGAGTATGGAAGTGAAAAGGGGACTACGAAATAGTATAATCCTGCCAACACTGACATATGCGGCGGAGACATGGACATGGAGTAGGGCGCACCAGTCTAGAATAGGTGCTGTGGAAATGAGTTACTTGAGAGGAGCATGTGGACTTACTAGATGGGATGGAGAAAGTAATGAGAGTGTATATGAGAGATGTGGTATGAGTGAGAAGGCAATTGGTATTGAGTGTGGAGTGGTTGAGAGAGTGAAACGTGATACATTGAGATGGTTTGGACATGTGGAGAGAATGCAAGGCGAGGAATTTGTAAAGAAGGTGTATGGAAGTGATGTTGTGGGACCTGGTGTGAGAGGCAGACCTCCGGTCAGATGGCAGAACAGAGTGGAAGAGTATGTAAAGGAGAGAAACGTGAGGGGCAGAGTAGGGCTTGAACAAGTAAGGAGGGAGTGTTGGAACAGGGAGAACTGGAGACACTTCTGCCGTGGCCACCCCCTTGGGGGGAGTTCCCGGAGGGAACGAGGCGTCAGAGCTATAGATAGATAGATAGATAGTGCCATTGTGTGCGATGAGTTGCACAACACAACCTTGAGATGTTCCAACCCACTTTATACTTCATTCATTTTATATATGACACTCTAGCACTCTAAAACCTACTGACTCCACTCAGTATAGATGGAAAAATTACAAAGGACTGAGGAAGGGACAGAAAACTGTAGGGTACCCTGTGAATTAGGTCATATTTACATTTATTCCCTCTTTCAAGCCCATGAAGTTTTCAACTCCCCCGTGGCCATAAGTACTAAAATTTACTACCGCCGCTTACATATATCATACAATTTTTGTGTTTTAGGAGCTTAAGTCTGAAGATATACTGACACTGCCCTTTTATTTCAGCTGAAAGCCTTCATAAAGAACCAGAGAAATTCACCTGAGCACACCATTAAGATGAAACAATTGCTGGACAAAATCAAAGAAAATTCTGCTTTTATTGAATCAAAACGCAGAGACGTTTCCTTTGGTATAGCAAACTCCAAAGCAGTAGAGGACTGGGAGGTAAGTCTATTGAATACTAGTTAAAATAAAAAATTGCAAGCAAAGATCAACTACACTTCTAAATTAATGATACTAAGCACCTGTGCATATACTGTACTGTATAAAACTATGCAAGAGGTTAAGACAAGAATATTAAAAAAAGGAGTGGAATTGATGCAGGGTGGGAAAAAATGGTCCTTATTGAACTTGATATATGCAGATGATGCTGTACTTTCAGCTAGTAGTAAGAGAGCTAGGAAGGTCAACAGCAAGCATGCAGAGATATGTGAATGACGCTGTTGGACGGTGAATATGGGTAAGAGCCAGGCGATGATAGTGGAGAGAGAGGGTGAATCATTGCAGTGTGCAAGTGGATGGTGAGAATCTCGAGGTGGTTGAAGAGTTTAATGTTGGATAAGAAAGGAAAGAGGTAGAAAATATAATATCCCAAGGGAGAAAGGTAGCAAGTGCAATTATCTATATCTATAGCTCTGATGCCTCACTCCCCCCAAGGGGGTGGCCACGGCAGAAGTGTCTCCAGTTTTCCCTGTTCCAACACTCCCTCCTTACTTGGTCAAGCCCTGCAATTTAGACACTGATTAGAAATAGAGAATTAGCCCTCTAATCTTGGGGCTTCTGGAGTGCGCCAACTCTCTCGCTCCAGCCGTTTTCCCGCCTCTCACTCATTACATAAACAAGACTGATGGCTAATAGCGTGTAAACCACTTAACCTACATGAATAAATGATACATGATATTAAAGTACAAACCTTAGCTGTCTCCTGATGAACAGCCGGCGGCAAAAGTCCTGTCGCTAAATCTGCCAAGTCATAAAGTATGGAAATATAAGCTTCATATGCTCTTGAGCTAAAAAATCAGAGGTTTATTAATTTACAGCCTGTATATTGTAATTCTGTATCTTTAATGTGTCTGTGCGATGATTAGCCTTTATGTTATCTTTCAAAAAGTGCAGAGTGAGGTGACAGGACATTTGCCACCGACTGTACTTGTGAAGACTGACAGACACTCTTGCACATTTTAACTGCAGGCATACCAACATAATGCAGGTCTCACAGTATATTAGCAGAATGTTTCATTCATTGTACTGCATTATTTTAATAAGAAAAGGGGCATTAGTTTTTGGGGAGAGTGTACAGTTGAGCTAGTAGAAAATGCAAGAAAAATATGACGGTATACGGCAACATCTTCACCACTACTCAAAGTTCAGCCAACCATGTTCCACTATATAATGGCTTTGGGTTTCCAGTGATGCATTCATAGATATACGAGGGCGTTCTACAAAGAATATCCAGATGTTGCCATATACAGTCATATTTTTCTTGCACTTTCGACTTGCTCAACTGTACATATGCTCAGTGCTGGCTATATTGATGTATGATGCACTTTACAGCCACAGTAGGACCACTTAATGTTGCTTGATTTGTTTATCTGTTGTTTCACCTTTTCTTTGGCCTTTGCTGAAAAGTATTGACATCTAGTTATTGAGTAAATTAAGTCAAGACATTGGGTATAATTGAGAATAAAGTAATCCGAGACTGAGTAAATTGCAACATTATGACATTGACTACGGTGTACGTGACCCAACAAGTCACATTTTCAACCTTATGAGGGCCCAGACTCAATAGGCTGTACCCAAATTGTTCTTTCCTTTATTCCTGACTCTAATTTTATATTATTATTATTATTATTTTGCAGTGTAATACTGCAACAGCCAAAAACATATAAATAATAACCAACAGGTTCTAGAACACCATGATATTGTTCAGTTCATACTTGGGATACTGAATGTTTATTTTAAATTTCTCATTTGTTATTGACAGATTTCCATAAAGCAGCAGGGCAGCCCAATGGAAAAGCACTATCAACTATGGAAGACGGCATGGGAGAAGCAGCATATGAAGAGATTATCAAACCGTGTCCTCATAGATGACGTCCAGCTTCCCACCATCAAGAAGAAGGAACTGTTAGATAAACAAAAGGCACGGGATAAAGAAGATATCCAGGATCTGTTCCTTTCTGATAATGATGACAATAATGACTCAGATGATGAAACAAGGTAAGCCTCTTAAATTTACAATGATTTCCTGGTGTTTATTATTGTTGGCAGGCAACATAATGGTAGTTGATAGTACTGTATTTCAAAAGTCATCATCATCATCAATACCTAAACTCCATTTTTTCAAGGGATGGGGGTTGCCAATGCCAAGGGTAGAAAATGTAAGCAGAATACAGGAGGACAAGACAGATACCCTATGAAATGGGTCACACATTACCCCCCCCCCCCCCCCCAAGGTTCTTGCTACCACAACTTGAGTCCCTTCTCTTACCTAGGTGAAAGGTGCTATTACATGAGCTATCAAATTAAAACTGGATTGCCAACACTACATACACTTCCTATTTAATCTTATCCACTCTTACCTCTTGTGCCCAAGTTCATTTGCTTTATCCATTATCATTCCCCACTTTCCTGCACAATCACTTGCTACATCATGCCATCTTCCCCTAGGACCAGGTTTCCAGTTCTTTGCTACTCAAAATCACTCGTACACTTTTATTACCGCCCATGTTTTGCACATCATCTGTGAGGGTGTCTGGAGGAACATTTAACCTTGAAATTCAACCTTTCCTTTCATTTAATTACTGTCACTTAGTCCACCATTTGGGTGATTCTTTGAGTCTTAACATGCCACTGATCAGGATGAGTATTAAATTGTGACCTATGGCTGCCATCAGGAGTCAGATGTTAAATTGCCTCTAGACGAGTAGAGCACATTAAGGTGTACCTCATGTGTTATACTTTCCTTGAAATACTCCAATTCCTGATGAGGGTGTGACAGGAACACCAGTTGTAACAAATACTCCAGTTTTCAGTACAATAATTATAATATAGCTTTTGAGTTTTACCATTACAGTATTTCATTAACGTTTATCTCTTACAACACATACTGAGTAATCCTTTATTTCCTCAGATTCCTAATGAGAGCAGAGCGACCACTGAAACCTAAAGATACAGAAACTGATGATGAGGAGGAGGAGGATGACGAGGAGGAGGATGAGGATGAGGATGAGGATGATGATGATGATGATGATGATGATGATGATGATGATGATGATGATGATGATGATGATGAGGAGGAGGAGGATGAAAGTGAAGACGTGGAGAATGAAGTTAACGGTGGTGAAAAGAAAGATGAAGAGTTGAAGGCAGAAGATTTCACCATAGCAGATATTGAAGATGATGGTGCTGCTGATGTAGTAACTGAGATTAATTTCTCTGATATCGAGGCTGATGATGAAGTAGATGATTTTGGGGATCAGAGTGATTAACATCTATATATATTCAACTCTACAAAGTATCATATTCTGTTATGTAATGGTTTAATAGATGTAAGTTATAAATTTCAGTTCCAGACTATGGTAAGCCTTGTATTATTAAATAAAACTGTCAAATATTGCATATTTACTATGAGCTATGAAATTGAAAATGGTGTTCTTTCGTCTGTCCACTGGTTGTGCGTACAGCCACATAGTAGTTTGCCGACTGTCCCTTCTAGTCACATTTCCAGACACAGCCAATAATGGGGAGAATTTTGAAGGGTAGAAATGAGAGTATGGTAAGTGATAAGGTGACTGAGAAATTGTAGAGTCCTGCTAACACTGACATGGGTGATGGAGATATGGACATCGAACAGTGTACATCAGCCTAGAATAAGTACAGTACATAGGAAACTAGTTGCCTGAATGGAGCATTTTGCCTGATGAGGTGGGACAGGGAAAGTAATGGATTCCGAATGTGTATGAGAGGTTTGATCTAAAGGAGAAGACAGTTGATGTTGAAATGGTAAAGCGTAATACAATGACGTGGTTTGAACACAGAGAATAAAAGTTGGTGAGATTTACAAAGGTGTATGGGAGTTGAATGTGTCACTCTGTACTCTGCCGGTAAAATCAACTCCAGCATATAATGCTATATATATGATTGACCTGTGCTACATCTGATAATAATAATATTGATGACAAGCCTAGTACTGCACCTATCCACTTCAACTTCATTGACCTGTCCCCTTCATGACAGTGTCCATCCCGTCCTCTTACATTTAAGTTCTTCCATGTCCTTCATCTGTATCTGTTTTTGTCTGTCCTTTCCCCTCACTGACTCATATTTTCTCTGTCCTATTCCCCTTTACATTTCTCCCATTGCCCTTTCAATCCTCATTTTCTATTCTCGAAATACGATTCTTCGCTCTCGCACTTTCCTCCTTTCAAGCAAGTCATCCTTTCCACGTAAGTAAGTCTGTAGCTAATTTTGAACATTCAACCAAGCACGAACCTTCGTAATCGCCAATTAAGTCTACGGATTTACCAACCCACATATCCTCATCCTACCAATACAGTATAATACTGTAAAGTAAATTCAAGACCTTGATTATAATGCTTGGATCCAGTAAATTTGAATTACTCCTTAGTTTTCTGTTGTCCAATCATCTTATGAAATTTGATCGAAATACTCCTGTAAGTTACTGGGATCCGTTATCTGATTCACCAATTAACGAACTTGAATGATTATGTAATCTAATAAAGCCAATTACAGAGGTTATCACACAACACATTTTCCGCCCACCTCACTGAAAAGTCGGAGGTAGCAGGTAGGTAGCGCCCCTATCTCCTAAGGAACAAGTGGACAGAAGGGGAGGCTCGATTGCCAGTGCGCAGGACCCATGACAAACGAGGAGTCCCAACTCCAAGGCTATTTTGTTTAGAGAGTGGGTTCTTCCCCCGCCCCCATGTATCGTAGCGGATATGAGGCTGACAGCACCATCGCAAGAATGATGGGCGATTGGGAGTAGGAGGTGAACCTACAAGGAGTGTGGGAAGTGGGTGGAAAAGAGCATCAGTCAGTCAGTCTGTCTCTCTGTCCCCATATACCTCATAGTCAGACCCACCTGATGATTGATTGATATTAGGCGCCGCAACAGCGAGGTTGTATAGCGCCCGAGGAAGAAGGTGATTGAGAGATGGGATAGTAAGCACAAAAGGTAAAACGAAAAAAGGTACAGTAGGAGAAGTGAAGCCCCTTTTAATCGCCTTTTACGCCAAGCAGGGATACTGGGGAGGTATTCGTATAGCTCCCTACCTCTAGGGGGAGACATGCTGCAGCTGATGAAGGTTACACTAGCAGTAGGAAGGAAAGGAAGGGCGAAGGAAATTAATGAAAGTAATAAAGAGGAAGGATGCAACGGGAGGAGCGGCGACAGAGGTTAGTAGCTGGAGGAAGGGCAAGGGAGAGGATAGTAACTGGAGGAAGGGCAAGGGAGAGGAAGGTAGGGAGGGAGAGGTGTCGCCTAGGGCAAGGAAAAATGTCTGTCTGCCATTTTGACCTTGTCTGCTAATAACTGACGCCAGAGGCAAACTAAATGATTGTGGCTTGTTCCCAACTCATGAAGGGAAAAGACTGTGATATTTTCATTCGTCTGGGGTTATTCCAAGCATATAATATCACGCGAATATTAACTACAAGACAAACAACTGTTTTACATTTTTACTATGATTCGGGTTACCGAATAAAAGAGTAACTACTATCGTTAATGCGCTTTGTGCTGGATACTAGAGCTAGTCTATCTGCAGTGCATTTTTCTTTTAACGACGAATGTTCACCGGATCCCTCGTCTCCTTTACTAGTTTTCACGGGTTGCCATAAATAGTCTTGGTTACCTAGCAGACGGAACCGCGAATGACCTTTTTGGGTACGATTAATGTAACTAAGATACTCCAACCATATGCACAAGAGTAACGAACCCCCAAATCTATACTCCTTTTCATATCAGATAAGGGTTGAACATTGTAGAACTGTCACCGCATAATACTGTTTGCATGGTATAGTGTCAAAGCAGAGTAGCCTAATATTTGTGATCATTATTTGTAAATTTGGTCTTTCATATATTATGAGGAAGCCGTTTTATATCCTTATGTACAGTTGCCTAAAGGTTCTTCTTTACCCCCTGAAGTGGCTGTTGGGTACATGTGGCAACGCTGGACACGTTCGGATCACATCTGATACAGTACAGCCTGGATGATTCAGTAGGGAGATTGGTCTCATTCATAAGTGCAATTCGAATATTGTTATGCTGCCACATCTACGCCAGACACAAAACAGTGGGTAAATAAGAACCTTTAGGCAACTGTACAGTCAGCAGCAAAAGTCTTGTCGCCTCACTTGCTTCACCGAGGCACGCGATGTTCATAGACTCGAGATTATTAGGTGTAGAAAACGTGCGTATTTCTCGAGTCCATGAACACTGCCTGTCTCGGTGAAGCAGGTGAGGCGACAGGACTTTTGCCGCCGACTGTACATGTATATAATGTGTAGCGAACGAGTTAATAGTCAAAGAAATCAGCATTGTCCAGTTATTACGTAATTTGCGATTTTCCTCAGAGAGTCTGCCCACATACAAGAAAAAGGTGAAGTGTAGTCAGAATATACTTAAGCAATGCTGGATGACCTATTATAGATATATACACCCTTCAACAGTTTACCGAGACATGATAAATAGTGAGGTTCAAATACTTCATTACTAAAGTATAGAGTTATATCAGAAAATATTTTTACCCTGGTTGGCGGTTGTCGTACAGTCGGCGGCAAAAGTCCTGTCGCCTCACTTGCTTCACCGAGGCACGCGATGTTCATAGACTCGAGATTATTAGGCTTAGAAAACGTGCGTATTTCTCGAGTCCATGAACACTGCATGTCTCGGTGAAGCAGGTAAGGCGACACGACTTTTGCCGCCGACTGTACGTAACCACTAGAAATTTTGTGTTAATAAATTTGAATCAACCGAATGCTTCTCTGAAACGAGCAATGATATATACATTCCCATGTTGCCTTATTAGAAATTGGAATAGATTAATTTATATATGAGAGGCAAACTGCTATCCATATCTCTATAATCTAAAGCCAAAGTCAAGATACTCGTACATACATACGTTAGGCCAGTTGGACCCCATCCTGGCATTCATCATACCGAGGCAAGTATTGGGAACCTTTACCTGTACCGCACCAACAGGCCTTTCCATCTTACCACGACAGACAGCCTACTTTTAGAAGTGCGTAAACCATGAAGGTAGAATCATACCTTCATGAAGTAAACAGTCAATGCTCTTTGAGAGAGAGAGAGAGAGAGAGAGAGAGCTGGGAGACGCTACACCCTCCTCTCCCACGTTGGTTGGTTTTTCCTCTTCCGCACACTGAGGTCAAGTGGAGAAAACAGGAAGCTTCTTTTGTTGAGAGTTATGACGGCGTGAGGTGGGGGAGCAATGGGTGGAGAGAAAGGGAGGATGTGCAGAGAGAGAGAGGGAGGGGAGGAGCAGGAATGGCTAAAAAACAAGAGAGGGAATGGGTGAATTAAGGTTAGACTATAGTTGAATGGAGAGTTAATAAGGTGAGAGAAAGGAAAGGAGGGAGGGAAGCGGAAATAGGAAAAATATAAATGTACTACAGAAGGAAAGAAACAGTAGAAAGTGAGGGATGGGAAGAAAATGCCCTGAAGGAGAAAGGAGAAGAAGGAAAAGACGTAAGGTAAGTATTGTGCTCCAAAAGGAAACTACATAAAGTTGACTCAGACTATAAGGTAAATTATGACAAAGGAATTTCAAACAACAATAAAAGTGATGGTCCTTACGAGGTGAAAACTATAGTGTTAGGCTACTGGTGTGAGGAAAACCATAGTGACGTAAGAGAAACGAGGAAAAAGGTGAATAGGAGGAAATGGAGGAGGAACGTGGTGAGGAAAAATTAAAAAAAATAGGGAAAAGGGTAGAAACAGGTGGAATAGGGAAAGCTGGAAACAAAGATAAGAGGAAAGTTAAGGAAAGAGTAAGATAAGCAAGAAAGATAATAAATCTGAGGGAAATTAAAGAAAAGGCCGGAACACCGATAGATCGAAGTGGAGGAAGGTAAAGATAAAAGGAAGTAAAGGAAAGTGAATGAGAGAAACTGAGAAGGCTTGTAGTGATTATTGCATTGCTGTGTCTGTGTGTAACCATAACCATGTAATCTTGCGTCACAACTGTTGCATTGATACCCATGATGCTGGTATGCTAGTCACCACTATTATCATACAACAAATTCGTTACTCTTTAAATATTATAAACGTTTTGATAACTAAGGTAATAATTAGGCAAGTTCGAAAGGATATAGCAAGAGTATACAGTCATATTCCCCACAATGTTGCTGCAGGTACAGTCGGCGGCAGAAGTCCTGTCGCCTCACCTGCTTCACCGAGACACTCAGTGTTCATGGACTCGAGAATACGCACGTTTTCTACACCCTAAAATCTCGAGTCAAGCGGCCTTGCTCGAGTCTATGAACATCGCGTACCTCGGTGAAGCAAGTGAGGCGACAGGACTTTTGCCGCAGACTGTACAGTCACAAGCACTAATAGGTATACAGGTGTGATTCGAATACCTGGAGACAGAAAATAAATGCACAATAAGATCTCCATTGGAAATAGTTCGTTGGTGAATTGGAATGTTCGAAGCTTCAACAAAACCTGTATACTTATTAGTGCTTGTGACTGTACAGCACAGCTAGGCTATAAGAGTTTCGTCATGGCAAGAGTACGTACAATAATCACCAAGACCACAGCTATAACTCATACAGTGGCCACCGCAGTCACTCGATACACTGTGACAGCCACAACATTGGACACTCTTGGCCGTATTCTCAGTCCTTTTGGGTCGGGGACTCGGGGATGTAAGCTCCTAAAACGGTGCCAATGGAAGGAATGATTGGATTTTGTAGGTGGCTTACATCGTCACTCAGCAAAACACAACAAATTCGAGTTGGTCAGACAAAAACAGAGACGTATACTACAGGAGTGAATAGTTTCGTTGTGTCGGAAGTGGGGTAACTTGCTCATTTTTTGCTTGGATTTACAGGAATACCTACATTAGTCTTCGCGTGTAGGAATTGCTCCGATGTGTGTGTTCATAGCATTACAATGACACGTACAGTAGGTTATGTGTGATAACAGTTATTAATAATGTGGTGTTGGGAGAGCATTAAATTATATCTTGCCATGGTGACATCAGAGGTCTTTGTTGAATGTTGTTTGCTTCCTTCCGTGTCCCAGAACAACAACAACAACGAAGAGTACAGAGAATGACGACGACTACAACAATAATAGATACAACAACAACAATAATAGCTACAATTTCTACAACAACAATAATAATAGCTACAACAACAACAATAATATTACCTACAACAACAACAACAATAATATTAGCTACAACAACAACAATAGCTACAACAACACTAACTACAAGTAACCAGAACAATCCCAACAACCAGAACAACCACCACAGCAACATAACATAACAATATCATAGTACCACAACCATCACCAGACTACCACACATTAAAACCTCGAAAGAACTACCATTACAATGCTACCACAACCGTAACCACACCCACACACACACTACCACAACCGTAACCACACCCACACACACACTGCCACAACAATCACAAACAGATCTCAGTCAACAACAATAGATAATGGAGGGAAATGAGGAATGGTTACGTGACAGTGGAAGGAGAAAGGAGGAGAGGGAGGGAAGGAGAAAGGAGGAGGAGAGGGAGGGAAGGAGAAAGGAGGAGGAGAGGGAGGGAAGGAGAACGGAGGAGGATGGGAGGGAAGGAGAAAGGAGGAGGATGGGAAGGAGAAAGGAGGAGGATGGGAGGGAGTTTAGGAGGAAGGACGGAGGGAGGGAAAAAGACAAAAGAAAAAGACGGAGAGAATGGAAGGAAAGGATGAAGGGGGAGAAAGTAAGAATCTGAGTGAAAAAGTGTAGATTGGGGACCAAAGCATATTAGTCTAATTAGAAGGGAAAGAGGAGGCACAGAACGAAAAGAGGAGGAAGAGGAAGGGCCAGGAAAAGAAAACAAGAAGGAAGTGGAAAAAAACAGGAGACCAGCAAAGAACGGAAGAAGAACAAAACGGGACGGATGAAAAAGATGATGATGAAGAGATTAAGGTGAAGCAATTGTAGTATTTTAGCTTTCTGTAAGGGTGGTAGTGGAGGTAGTGATAATGGTGGTGGTAGTGGAGGTAGTAATAATGGTGGTGATAGTAGTAGTAGTGTGGTTGTTATGGTTGCCGTGGTGGTGAAGGTAGTAGTGAGTAAGTTAGCCGTATAAAATTACATACAATTACCACACACTGCTCTTGACTGCAACCAGGACCTCGTTACTCTTCCTTCCTTACCTGCCATTACACAACCTAAGTCACTTACGTTAACTCCTGCTTGTAAACGAGTGACAGCAGGTACACAAACAGAAGAGGAAATAAAGGAGAGGACATAACAGAGGAAAAAAAGATGGAACTCTCTCTTCCCTCCCACATTCATTCCTACCCCTCACTTTCTCTCCCTATCAATATGTGACAGAGATAGAATCTGTATTCAATACTTGGCTGACAAACAGACAGAGAGGCAGATAGAATAATGTATTGTCTGACTGGGAGTGAAGATGGCAGACAGGCAAGAAGCGAATCAGGGAAGAGGCAATTATACAGAAAGATGAAAACAGAGTCACTGGAAGAATGGAATGAAGTGAAGGAAGGAAGGAAGGAAGGAGGAGGAGAGAAGACGAAATGAAGGAAGACGATGAGAGAAGTAAAAAGAGGAATAATGGAGGAAGGAGGAGATGGAAAAGGTGGTTAGGGAACAATAGAATAGAAACAGGTGAAGGTGGCATGAGGGATGGAAAACAAGGAACGACAAGTTTGAGTTTTACAGTAAACTAACGTAGCATCAATAAGTCAACATTACTGTAAATTTATAAAGTGCACTGTTTTATATTATGCCTCTCTCTTTACACTCACAAGGTATGCTGCATTTTTTCGGCTTAGCCATGTCTTCTATTAATATTCCAGTCAATTCCCCTATTCTTTACCCCCCTGACATTTGTACATGGGCTCCTAACACGGATGAAAAAGAAACCCTTCCGCCCTTCTAAGTATGCCCTACGCCCATATCTTCCCTCCCCACGACTTTCACCTTTGCTGGAAAAAACCTTTGCTGCTTAGACTCTGCTTGTCCTATTGGAACGATTTTTTATTTATCATCCATAATATTCATCGCGATGTCTTTCCACAGATGAGAGATATCATATTATACCCTCTCTCCCTGCCCCCCCCCATCTCTCTCTGTCATAACTTACATTTTTTTCACCCCCCCTTTCTTCCAACGTTTATAAGCCTAACTTCTTCTCCATGCCCCTCCCTTAACAGAGCGGAGAGAAAGGGTAGAGTGAAAGTGTAGCAGTGTCCCTCCCCTCTTATAAGCCCAACTTTTCCTTTTCTTATACAATACCCTCTCAATCCTTTACCTACCTACCTACCTACCTACTTCCCTCTGCATTTCTGTATATGTGTATGTGGGGGGGGGGGTATGTGTGTGGATGTGTGTGTGTGTGTGTGTCCATAGAACTTTCCCTTCCCTCATCCCAGTCAATAAACCTTTCCATATTCTTGTATCAACATTGTATGCACGTCCCTTCCCTTCCTTTCCATTCTCTTCCCTAAACTTTCATGTCCCTTCCCTCCCGTCCCCTATTTCCCAGAATATTCTCAACTTATCCACTTCTCACCTCATCCAGAAATCTCTCATCAGACTGTCTCAGAATCCAGAGATCAGATTCAACCTTGAATAAAGACACAAAAGCCCCTCAGAAAACCTTGTTTTTAAGTTGCCAAATACAGAACCCAACAGGAACGATTGCAATAATTTTAAACTACCTCTAAAACCCTTTCCTCTGAAAAAAATAAAAAAATAAAACAATAAAAAATAAAAAAACACCACTACTGTTTCACCTTAATTCCTCACAACCTACCTCATCCTTACAACCTACCTCATCCTTACTACCTACCTACCTACATACCTACCTACCTTTTCCCAGCATACCAACACCGTCTTTGCCTCTATTGCTCGTCTTGTCTAGTTCCTCCCTGCTCGACCTTCCACGATGGCCACTCTCCCAGAACACCGTCGAGGCAGCTGGAGTTCTCACCTCTCCTCTCCAGTCTTTTTACTCTCAGGTTTTGTGCTTTCATTTCACGGCCATTGTGAGGGAACCAACCAAAGAACCAACCAAACAGTATCATGATCCTTCCGCTGACCACTACCCTTCCCTCCAGTTGTCCCCTCCCCCCATCCCTTCTGCTGCCCCCTCCCCTTCCCTCCGCTGACCACTCCCCTTCCCCCTACTGTCCCCTCCCCCTGTTCCTTCTGCTGACCCCGCCCAGTTCCTCCTGCTGTACTATTCCCTGTTTTTCTCCCCTTTCATTCTAAATGTTCCCTATTATTATACTGTTCTTAATATATTCTCCTACTTTCTATCCCCTTCCCTTTCAGACTTTCCCTTCCAGATGTTTCCTCTCCATCCCTCTTCCATCTCTCCTTACAGATGCCACCTTGATGCTCTGTTATTCCTTTACTGTTGATCATTCAAAAGTCGTGCTTGGTCATGCAAACAACCAAAGAGTGACCTTAACCTTAACCATGACTTCTCGACCCTGGAATCTGGAGTAGACTTCTGAAGGTCAACACTTATGTTCATGTCAAGTGTGTTTGGGATATGCCAGGTGTGTCAGGGCCTTGTTGCTCAATCACATACTATTGTTTTGTCTTCCCCTTTATGTTCTGAAACCAGATAATAGGTTTTAGGTCTATATCGAGGTGTGACTATGAAAACGTGGGACAAGTAGGAATATCATTATTACAATAAACATTATGGTCCAAAAACCAGCAACGGTATTTTACGCAGTTTGATGCCTTGATTAATTACATAGATTTCATTTGGGGAACAAATGATTTCACACCAACATGCAGACAATGGTATCAAGGACAAGGTGATTCTTATATACAGACAGGCAAACTTTACGAAAAATAATTAATATTTCAGGTTTAACTAAAGGACAATATAAACATTTACGTCAGACTAAAAAGTTATTGCCTTCTTTTCTCGTTTTGATTCTTTCATGTTAGATGTTATTGAGTAGGAGGAAGACTATTTCCTTAGCGAACTGAAATCTACTTGTCTGCTAAACTCAGGTACATCACAGAGCCTACTGTATATTGAGAAAATCTGTTTTGTAGGGCAGTTTGGAGGAGTCGGTGACTTTCAAATCACAAACAAAAACATAACCTCCTGACAAGAGAACCTGCTACAATAGTAAACAATTCAACGAGGACATCAAAAACTCTGAGCCACACCCTCTGAAGTCACTCCTAATTCAGCTGCCAACAACACCTTCAATACACCTGCTGGATCTTTACTAACTTATATTGATACTTAAACAAGAGAAAACGTCATAGCTACTGCGGTGCGGAAATTCACGCAATCGGTTCGGTATCCTAAGGGTGTAAAGCAACTAATGGCTGCAACAGTACAAAAGATAAATTATGTCAGAAAAATACAGTCTATTTTAGCTTGGGTGTTGGTATGGCCATCCCTGGAATGCAAGACAAGTAACAGGAAACATGCTATCGAAATATTTAAAAAATATATAGTTAACCAAGAGTTTCAATAACAAACCACTCTATTATTCTACCCACTACACTACTCACCAACCAACCAACCAACCAACCAATCTTTCTACCCACACAAACTATCCAGCCAACCATACTATTCACACACCCAACTACCAGCCAACCAATCAATCACTCTATACACAACTAACTAGCCAATCAACCACACTATTCAGCAACCAACAAACCAACCAGATCAATCCTTCTACTCACAACTAACCAACTAACCAAATTATTCACCAACCAACCAACAAACCACATCAATCTTTCTATCCACCAACTAACCAGCTCACCAAGCAGCCTATACCCATAAACCGTGGCCCTGAAGGTTACACAACATGAAAAACTGGATCACTGGAGGCCAACAGGTGCCTCACGATCCTGGCAAGGTGGCGATGACTCTGTGGCTCTGTGCTTGATGCTGTGTTTCCCTCTGTGTCTTTCTTGTGCGACTGAAGTTTTCGTGTGTCATTTCAGGTCTTCTGGCGTTAGTCTGGTAATCGACGAAACATTATTTATGGGTGAACTGTGAAACTAAATTGTGTAGTTTACTCAGACGATTGACTTTATTTTACCTAGTGCAGCATAGACTTAGCTGCCTGGTACTAACACACCAAATAATTGCATTTAAACAGTTTTTTGTTTTCCCCAATGGGCGTCAGTATAGCTTCCTCCCTCAAAAAATGTCTAGTGCTAGTCAAAGATAGATGTAGATGCTGCCCATCGCTATTAAAAAGTTAATTTTAGCTAAAATTAACTTTCAATCATCATAATTCAATAAGGATTTCGTGGGAATTTCACCTTTTTCCTGTGAAGAGCTTAGTCGTGTAAGACTTATCAGAAACCATCGTGTCCTTCAATTTTTGAATTTATGTATACGTGTTTGAGTTTCTTTCACTTTTTCACATTCCGTGTGTGTTCTGTGTGTGTTCTATGTTCTCTGTGTGTTCTGTGTGTGTTGTATGTTCTCTGTGCGTTGTGTGTTCTGTGGTGTGTGTGTCCTTGAATTGGTTGTATCAAGATGTATATTTTTATATACCTTTAGGACTGTACAGTCGCGATCCAAGCCTTATATTCAGGCCTCGTTGACATTTCAAGTCTTTATTCATCCCCCTTAATTATTAAAATATAAAAAAAGACATCAACAACCATTCCTGTCTCAAATGTCGGAACTCGATTAGCACGAGTCAAAGCAAGCCTCGATGCATATTTTAGATGGCAACTCTACATGTATTGTAGTATAGCTTACTTGGTAGTGCTGTACGTGTCCTTGCAAGGCTATGTATCTTATTTATTTGAATCTGTCTGTGTGCTTGTAACCTTGTATGACTAAATATGTATATAGTTTTTATTATTGTATTTATAATTTTTATGTTTTTATTTATTATCGTCTTTTCTTTTAAGAGGCAGCTATGTGATAACTAGATATTGTTTGTGTGCTTACGTGGCGAACAGTCTGGAATGTCAGGGTTTGAAACATTTACTATGGCATCTGACACTCAGTCCACTCTGCTGAACATCCACAGATACAGTGTTGGTAAATGAAATGAGTATCATGTGTAGCAAATGGTAAATGGATGAAGATGATAAAAGAGAATATTTTCGCATTGCCTGTCATCAGAATAACAAAGTCACAATCAATAGGGAAGAGGTGTAAAATGAAGGCAGGCAGGTGAAGGTAGTGTAAAGCCAAAACGTACAATAAAATTCTTAGCTTGGCATACTATAATTATAAACAATGTCAACTGAATCTCCCCCACCAAATTATGATACAGTCAAACACAAGCGTACCCAAATCTCCGGTGATGACGCAAGAACAGCACATGAAATCACGACGTGGCCTGGCAAAGCAAGAGGCAAACATATAATGGGCACAAGGAGAACCAGGAAAGCTTGATGGATGAGCAGAACACGAGAAAGGTGGAGGATGTTGGTAATAGGCAGTGACTCCTAGTAGCTGTGAGGAGGATGAGATAACACAAAGCTGAACGAGGAAATCTATGAAACATTTGTTATATATAATGGCATAAGAACAGAGTCAAATGCCATAGAGTCAAATCCTGTAACAGTTCAGAGCAAGAGAATATAAATGTATTCATATCGAACGAGAATCATGTCAAGGATTCGAGTATTATGTAAATGATTCCCACTGGCTCAGACAACCCATCACCAGGCTATCTTAATACGAGTTTAGCAAATATGAAGCACCACAACACGTGAGGAGAGTCAGATGCTACTGAAGCGAAGAGAAGAAAAAAAGAAGAAAAAAAACGAATGAATGAAGGGCGATGGAAATCAAAAGAAAAACAAAAGAAAAAACACGAGAGGATAAACATACAGTAGACTGATATTATGTAAGATTAACGCAGCACGGTCACGGTCTGTTTCGTTTGTTGTAACCTCGAGCGAAGTGAAACTAAAACGACTAAAATTAAACTTATTATGCCAAAATAGCGATAAAGTGAGAGAAAATTAATTAAACTAAAAACCAATAAAAAATAAAGGGCAAACAAATTTTATACTTGAAACGAATAACAATTTTCTAAAGTACCCAAAAGGTATACTGAAGAGAAAGAAACTGAAAGACAATGAGCAAAATTGACAGCGCCAGGAGGAAGGGAGGTATGTATGTAAAACTGAATGAGGTGAGATTGCCGTCAGGGGTGAGGATGGGAAGGTCGCCTGGTAGTGGAATCCTCAGTGTATCCTCCTCCTCATCCTCCTCCTCTTCCCTCTGTCTCCTTCCTGGTCCAACACTGTCCTTAAATTGACCATCCACTCACCTACCTACCTTCCAGACATGTCCTCATTCACTCACTTAACAAAACTCATACATTCTTCTCTTCCTTCTGTCTCCTTTCTGACTCAACACTATCCTTCAAACCACCCACTCACCAGACGTGTTCTCATTCACCCAATTAGCAAATCTCAAACTCTCAACCACGTATTCAAACTTACTTACCTCCTCTTGCCTCTCTCACATACCGATTATCTTTTCTTCACATGCACTTATCTACATTAAAACAACAGTGGATATACCGACAGCATTACTCTCCTCCCCTGCCCTATACCACTGTTTCACCAACTGTTACACACCCCCACACCCACACCCACACAAAGACACGCACGAACACGCACACACCTCAAAAGTTCTCCCATACTCTCTCTTACTTTCTCCTTCACACAAAGCTACACACAACAGACTCACCCACAAACTCATACAGTCATTCTTAGTCATACCCACATCACCCACCAACCCTACACACACGATATCCTAAATTCACGATTCCCTGTAAGACGATTTTTCAATACAAAGATTCCCTGTAAAACGATTTCTCAAGAAAACGATTATCTATTAAGATGATTTTCCATAGGACTATTTTCCATTAAGATTATTCCCAGCACCTCAGGCCAAGTCATTACACTGATCTCTGGTGACAGGGAAAGTCTTCAAAATCTGATTGTACCTATTACTGTTAGTGAGGGAGTTGCCAGAAGCCCTTTGACCTGCAGGTACACTTTCCTCAGACTGTACAAAACCATTCTGTTCTCCATCGTGTGCTGGTTGAAGTATATAATTACCCAGTCCAAGGTTTGCCATGATTAGTTACTCTGGTGGACCACTCGTGGCTCATGCACTAATTCCTCTCAGTGTCTCAATACTTCCACTGGAATGCTAGGTTGTTTCAGCCTCGAGTAACCTGCCATCAAGCAAGAAGTAAAACAGGAACGTTCGGAGTGTGAAAAATATAATGTATTGACCGTATCCTTCCTTAATGAAAAGTGTGATCATGAAAAGTTCAGTAGAGGACATACAGGAAATATACGTGGCAGTGGGGATGGTAATGGTTGTGATAATATTAATCAAGGTAAGGACCGTTTGATCGTGTATGAAAATCGGTAGCTTCTGATTCCTCCTGACCATGCCACGAAACAAGCTCCTTCCATATAGGTGGTGTTTCGTGGCAACAATAATTGAAGGACTCATATACCTCCAATTTTCTAACTACACCACATGGTTCCACAAGTAGGAATGATGATGGTGAAAGTGATATCGGTGATGGTAGTTGATGCATAAACAAAATAAAAATAATAATGATGGTGGTGGCTGCAATGATAGTACAGTAAGGGTGATAGTGATGGTAATAGTTATGGCAGAGTAACAGCAGTGATGATGGTAGTGATAATAGTTAGCATCTTTATCTGAATCATCCCTCGTGATAGTCTGAAACTTTTTATCTTCCACCGTTGACGTCACTGTTTATAAATCCGGATGTAGCAGAGGTGGATGGTTGCCATTTAGCTTTACTTTCCTACGGACATGTTGGTGAACTTCCTATGTTTGTGAATTATTTATTTTTTGAGCCCTGGAATATGTAGTGATAGTCTGTGTATGCAAGAATGCCATCACAATGCAATTTTAGTTTTAAAAAATTCCTCACAAACATAATATGAATTCAATTGCAAAGGATAGTGAAAAACAATTTACTACATTTGCATCGGTGCAGGGAAGGAAATCCTGAACCTAGAATTCTAAGATCATTATCATTATCATCATCTTTATCTTTTGTTTGTTTACCTGAAGTGACCTTCCTCAAGCAGCTTAACCCTTTCATTAGAATTTTTTAGGGTTCGTGTACAGTTATACCGGAGACAGTAACCCGTCACTCGAATCCCGAGTTGTGAACGTGACCACTGCTGATTGTGGCACGGTTTAGAGAATAAATAGCCTCCAGTTCGTTGATATCTAATTCGTTATTATTTTCACAAGTACACTCGCAATCCAAAATTTGTATCCAGGTCTTGTTGAAGTTTCGAATCAGTTGACATACTAGTGAAACAATGACAACGCTTATCCTGTTTCACATTTGCTTGAGCTCGCTAAATAAATACTCGATCAGGCCATTCGAAGCAAGCCTGGATACATATTTTGAATTGCGAGTGTACAATATTAATGTCTCCTCGCCTCCTCCACCATGTAACAATATTTATCTCGTTTCTTTTGAAGGGTAATGTGGCGTCGTCGGCAAAATGGAAGCCACAATCGTCTGGTGTTAGCTATTAATATATTGCAAAAATTTTAAGCCGTTGCATAATAGCAAATTGTCAGAAGGTAAACAAGATGGACTGGGAAAGTGGTGGTAATGATTATTTTTACCTTGTTTTTATTTTTGTTTTACTGTTGAGGAAGTTTTGGAGAATTTCTTTTATGGCCAGACCAGTTGACCTCTACCTAAGCTCGCCACAAGAGCCATAAGTACTGTCGTGGTAGTAGAGTTGTGGTTGAAAGTCCTTGATAGGACGACAGAGGGAGAGAGGGGGAGTGAGGGTCCAAATCTTGTCCGAACCCAGTATAAGTAGAATGTGTAATACAAGGCAACCCATTAACTGCCCACAGGTGAATTAACTGTGATGACATGAAATTATCTGGTGTTTGTTTAAGCGTAATTGATTTCTTCAAGACTCTAGCTTTTGACTGTGTTGGAGGAGGGAGAGAGAGAGAGTGGGAGGGAGGGAGAGAGTGTGGGAGGGAGAGAGAGAGTGGGAGGGAGGGAGAGAGTGTGGGAGGGAGAGAGAGAGTGGGAGGGAGAGAGAGAGTGGGAGGGAGAGAGAGAGAGTGGGAGGGAGGGAGAGAGAGTGGGAGGGAGGGAGAGAGAGTGGGAGGGAGGGAGAGAGAGTGGGAGGGAGGGAGAGAGAGTGGGAGGGAGAGAGAGAGAGTGGGAGGGAGAGAGAGAGAGTGGGAGGGAGAGAGAGAGAGTGGGAGGGAGAGAGAGAGAGAGTGGGAGGGAGAGAGAGAGTGGAAGAGATAAAGAGAGAGGGGAGGGAGAGAGGGGGGTTTAGAGGGGGGGAGGGAGAGAGGGGGGTTTAGAGGGGGGGAGGGAGAGAGAGAGGGGGGAGGGAGAGGGAGAGAGGGGGACATATTGGTAAATATACATTTCACTGGTCATTGTAAGATTATGGTATACACAAGCTTTGGACCTTGTACTACTCCTTCCCTCAATGTCCATTTTATTACTCCCTCGTACACAAATCTCTTGTCCCCTTTTATGACCCCCTCTAAAATTACCCAAAAGAATTTTTGTTTGTTGTACCAACTCTATATAGTCAAATTAAATTGCCGCTTTACATTGAACTGTTCGACTCTCAAAGTTAACCATAACTATAGACATATTCTGTTTATGTTCTTCCTAACGCAGACTCACCGAAGGCAAAGATAAAACAGGAATGCAAAGGAGAAGAGATAAGAAAAAGAGAAAGGAGGGCGGGGGGGAGGGAAGAAAGAAAGAAAAGAAGAAGAACAGAAAGTGAAAGATAAGGAAGAGTGGATCAGAGGAACCACATTCCACACTGCCTACTTTCTCTCTCTTTCTCTCTGCCTCTCCTTTTTAACACTTTCTCGCGTCGGCATTCCACTCTTCTGTCTCGTATGTTGAATGCTTGCCAACCAACCAACCAACCTGTTTCTCTCACTACTTGCACATCTACATGGCCTAACTGTCAGCCTGCACACTCTGCTTCCGTGCCTGCCAGCCTTTCTTTCTGCTTAGTCAAACTACCAATCTACTTACTCACCCAGCCTTCCTTCCTATCAACTCACTCATCCCATATACCTACAGACTCCTCATACTGTCTAGCAAACAACGTACTTAGTCTACCTGCCTGTTTACATCCTCCTGCCTACCTGCCTGTGTGTTTAGGTCCTCGTCCTCGTCCTCGTCACTGCCCGTCAGCCTGACTACCTACTCCTGCCTGCCTCTTGTACGGTAAATGGCAGCGGTGTGTCCGGTGTGTGGTGGAGATGACACCTGCCTGCCTCGACCCTGCTGATGAGGAGGTGAGGTGAGGTGAGGTGAGGGGGGACGAAGAGGAGACGATCAATCAGCAGCAGGGAACAAGTTAGAGAGATATGACTCGACATGATGAATTTGAGAGAGAGAGAGAGAGAGAGAGAGAGAGAGAGAGAGAGAGAGAGAGAGAGAGAGAGAGAGAGAGAGAGAGAGAGAGAGAGAGAGAGAGAATGACCTCACCACTCCACTCTGACATCACTACCCAATCAGCATTATAACGGAGGCTCCCATCCCCTTGTCTATATTCCAGCGTGGGAGGCAAGGACAAACACCACGGAAGCAAGCAAGGTAAAGTTCCCACGATCATCACACCAAATTATGGGTGTTAAAGAGAGACCACTTCTTCTTCCTTCCTCAAGACTGACTAAAGTTTCCTCCTCCATGCTGCAACTCATTTTCAGAGGATTCAAAACACCCCTTATTTATTCTGACAAAGCAAGACCGACCCAAGAACGAAAAAAGATGAAAGAGTATCGTGGTTTGACAGGCCATGTAGTTAGTTTACTCCTCACAGCCTTCGTTCTACAGTCATGTCTTTTTCTTGGACTGTGTGTGTATTCTTAGGCCAAGGATGGAATTTTTTGAAGGTAAACTGTTCAAATGTTTCCGTCCAAAGATATTAACCTCTTTATTGCCTGTCGTTTCTCCTCGGCTATGTACAATCATGCAAGGTTAGTCACGGTGGAAATCAATATCACACACACACACACACACACACACACACACACACACACACACACACACACACACACACACACACACACACACACACACACTATTTACATTCCACCACACACACAAGGATAACATCCGCACATACCAAAGATGCAGCCGAGTGTGTGAGCAGTGAATTGAGTATGTGTTTCATTAGACTTTCCTTCCTATCATCATTAAAAGTGCCGTGACCAATTTCATTGTCTCTCCAACGCATGGCTGTACATTTTAATTAGCGCCATGTTTTGTGTATGTAATTTCTATTTCTGGGTGACTTAACCCTTGAACAATGGGTATTTTTATGTATGTGTCATATCCTCTGGCGTTAGTCTGCAAATAATATGGCAGATGTCAATTTTACGGATTTATTAAAATAGTCAACAACCTTCGGACGTCAGGAACGCTGATAATTTACAAAAATAGAAATAAAAAAACAATGTCACCTGGATTAGCCAATAAAAGTTTATTGTTGAAATTGATATATCGATTGCCTGTGGTATAAGTTGGTTAAATGGAGAGTCATAGTGATGCGTGTAAAGAATATAGAGAGATTTTTCTTATACTCTTGCTCTATACTCTTTGATGGGTGTACAGTACCAGCAACAAACTGATACACCCACTTGTGTAAAACAATGTGGGGAAAAAAATCTGTCGACAAATTTTCTTATTTTTCTTGCTACTTATAACTGGATGCCTGACTACCACTTACGAATTGGAAGACCATGGAAAATGAAGTTCCAACACAAAAAGGTAGGTGTACCAATTTCATGCTTGGACAATTATACAACTGGCCTCAATCCTGCAGGCAATAGTCAACGTAGTAATTTCTTTCTCTTAAAGATAATGAGCTTCGTACCACAAGTTGCGAAGTACAGTACAATCACACTGTAATCATAAACTCGTCATAGTCATAAATACAGTATGTAATGGAAATTCAGTGATAATGTCTTACTATTTGTTGACCTTGAATTGACAAGCATTTTTACAGACAAAAATCTTATGGAGATTGAAAAGAATGTGTAATCAGAATGCTTACACGTCGAAGATTTTAAAATTACACGAGTGGGATTGGAGAGCAAAGTTACGCCAAAGTATACAAAGTTACGCCAAAGTATACAAATACAGTTTATTTTGCCTTACACTCTCAGCGGTGAAACTATTACACCATGTTCGGGAACCACCAGAAGAGCAGAGTGTCAATGTGTGTTGTCAATTGTAATTCAGCTTTGAAAAGCAGAGCCACACCCTTCATATAGTCAAGGTAGTTTGACGTTAATGGTATGCTCCAAGATTTTCTTCGCTAAATCATAACACCCTCTTTCCCTTAAAAAAAATGTTATTCTGAAAGAACAATATTATTATAGGTATTGCTGATTTAAATGATTTACACATGAGAATGGTTCATGTTTGGTGAAATCGTTCCAGTGGTATCAATGTACTGATTTAATCGATTCTATTACTTTCCACGACATGACTTGGAAGGAAATTCATACATTCACTGGTGGCACAATGAACCTTTTCCTGGTATGATAGTTGATCCATTACATTGTACTTTATTGATATCTTCTACATTGTTCTTTCGGTCAGTGGCATCTTAATGGAATTGGAAGCAATATTATGTTTCTCAGTCTACACACTTATGATATTGATGACAGAATTGGTATTATTGCATCGCATTATACTATCCAATGTCGACCGCAGAAAACACGCTAACCAAGCAAGCATCAGTGTTCAGAACTGTAGAAAGGGAAAGTAGTATTGGAGGGACGGACGGATGGTTGTGGAGAAGGTGAGGAGGACGCGGGGATCCTATGATTATATGACGGAGAGAAAAGAAGATGTGGAAGAGAAGGAAGGAGAAAGATAATGGAACGAAGGAGGAAGAAGAAAGGAGGAAGGAGTTGAGGGAGGATGATTACAGAAGAAAGGAGGGAAGGAGGGAAGATGAAGGAAGAAGGGGAGGGAGAAAGATGAAGGAAGGAGGGAAGGGAGGATAATAACAGAAGGAAGGAAGGAAGATGCAGGAAGAAGGGGAGAGAGAAAGATGAAGGAAGGAGGGGAGGGAGGAAAATGAAAGAAGGAAGGAGGGAAGGAAGGAAGATGATGGAGGGGAGTGAGAAAAATGAAGGAAGGAGGGGAGGGAGGATGATAAGGAAGGAAGGAGGGGAGGGAGGAAGATGAAAGAAGGAAGAAGGGGAGGGAGGATGATCAAAGAAGGAAGGAGGAAAGAAAGATGATGGAGGGGAGTGAGAAAGATGAAGGAAGGAGGGAGGTGAGGAATGCTCTCTATAATAATAATATCATCATTATTACTAATCGTATTCCATAAATTTTCTTTTCTCACATTTTTTTAATAAGGCAAGTACAGTACTTACTATATAACTGGTGAGTGAAAATTCCTTCATACAATGTCCTTTAGCCTTGCAAGGAGCTCTTCCGGATTTTCCATATACAGAACACGACACACGTTTCTTCTGTCTTTATGCAGTTTATAATTTGGAGGTCATGTAAATTTGAGGAAAAAATAAAGAAGTGTATTGTAATGTTCTAAGAAACCTCATACCACACATCATTTATCTTCAAATTACAACAAGCACCAATTGCATTATCACCACCAAATTCACTACAACACCCACCACCCCCACCACCACCACTACCACCTTCATTTCCACCTCCACTACCAGAAACCCTCCTCTACCTTGCTCACACCTCTTTTACACCAAGGTTAATACAGCTAGCAATTTGGGTGTAATTCGTGTCAGTTCGTAACTCCTCTTCCTTGTACCACACCCACCCCCTTTCTGACCCACAATCATTCCCCCCATTCACTTGGTTAATATTTTCGCTTCTCACATTCATACGCATCTTTCTTACTCATTCAACCTATTAGCTTTCTTATACGCTTTACCAACTCATTCAATAACTCACTTCTTATAAATCCCTCTTCATCATTCGATCAATAAACCACTTAGTAGTTTCCTTTCACATTAATATCCTTTTATATTTCATTACTTGTCTCTTATTCACTCACCCTCTTTCTTACTTTCCCCTTTTTCCACTTCTTTATTCCTTCACACACACACACACACACACATACCACTCTCTTAACTCATTCCCGTCCTCAGATCCTCCTCCTTCACACACACACACACACACACACACACACACACACACACACACACACTGTTCCCCCCACTCCCTCTGTTACTCATTCCTGTTCACCCTCTTCTTCGCTTTCCCCCTTTTCAACTCCCTTCCTCCTTCACACACACACACACACACACACACACACACACACACACACACACACACACACACACACACACACACACACACACACACACACACACACACACACACTGACCCCCTCACTCCCCCTGTTACTCATTCCTGTTACTCATTCCCTCTTTCTCCATCTTTTCCTCCATTGTTCCCTTCTTGTTACTCGCCCTTCACCCCATCAATCCCATCAATCCTTCACCCTATCAATCCTTCATGGTGGCCTCTCTTCCTGTTTCACCCTCATTTTATTTTTATCATTCTATTATTCACCTTTCATAAGTTTCTTCGTTCGTTCATTCATTCGTGCATTCCTTTACTGCTTTATTAAACTGAATAAAAACATAGATGAGATAAAGACAAGACGGGATAAAAATAATATAGAGAAATAAGAAAGTAAGGAAATGCAAGAGAAATGGCACGACAGACAAACAAACAAACAAATAATATAAACATTTCAACGAGCGAAATGATATAGCCTAGGAAAGAATGACAAGAGAGAAAACGTATAATGCCAAAACAACAACAGATAGAGAAAGGAGGAAAACGAGTGAAGACATTGAATGAAGAGTGAGAGCCAAGGAGGGAGACAGTGTACTTCTTCACCATCCTCACCATCATCGTCAATCATCATCATCATCACCAACCCAGCTTCGACGCGTCATGATTGAGAGAAGGGCAGCATCACCAGGAACGACTCACACACACACACACACACACACACACACACACACACACACAAACAAAACACACACATAATACACACACACAGGAAGATTAAATTACATACCCTGTACAATTGGCTACAAGTATAGTATATATAGTATATATATATAGTATATAGTATATATATATATTCTATGTTTCGTCACGCCTTTCTGCCCTTCAATCACCTAAAACTATTATATACACACGAGAGAAATTATTGTCCACTGTATATATAATGAATGCAAGTGTATGTATATATTCATAGGCCTACAGTACAAAGCTAAGCCTGTAACTCCTATTTATGAAGGGAAAGGAAAGAAAAGGGGTGGGGGGGATTAGGGGAGGAGGAATGAAGGGATGGAGAGAAAACATTTTGGAGGAATGTCGGGTATGGAAGAAGATGAAGAAAGGAAGGGAGGATAGAGAAACAAGGGAGGAACGGATTTGAAGGAGAGAGAGAGAGAGAGAGAGAGAGAGAGAGAGAGAGAGAGAGAGAGAGAGAGAGATGAAGATGAGCCAGGGAAGGTCATCGAGAGGGAAAGGGTGGGAGGACAAGAATGAGGGAGACGAGAAGGAGAAAAAAGATACGAGGGAGGGTGGAGGGGGAAGGGCAGGAGGGAGTGTAAGTAGGGAGGGTGAGGGTGAGGAGGTGGGAAGAAGGGTAAGATGGGAGGAAGGTTATGTAGGGAGGGAGGGAAGGGAGGATGGTATGGTAAAAGAGGAGGGATGGTGAGAGGAAGCGCATAAAACATTCACTTTTACCCCCACCCTGTCCCTCCCACCTCAAGGTAATGGCCAGTGAAATATCAGGAGGATTATTCTGCCTTGGTCATCCCCAGTGAGGCACGAGGCTTCTGGTAATATATCAAAGGAGATGTAACACCACTTTAAGGGGCCTGTAATATAGTATGTAAAATAGAAACTAAGTCCTCCCTGCATTCTATACCACGAAACGAACGACCTTGGCTGGATTACGGCAACGTGTTTCTAAATTTAAGGAGAGAGTATACTTTTGGTTCACTGGAGCCTTGATTCCTCCAAAGTATGCCAGATAACAGAACCAGAGGAACAAAAATAATGGTGTTCTGTTGCTTGGAATAGTTTTGAGGAATAATTTGCTCCAGATTTACCAACACTGTATCCTCCCCTTAATTAAATTGGAGGAATCATAGGTCTATCATTTTCTGTCATCAAACAGTAACTGTAACATTCGTCCACTTCAAGTCCGGCAGCTTACAAGGCAAAAATTGTCCCGATCCAGGACAAGAGGTTCGTGGTCTGTATTCAAGATGCACTATAGAGTCGTCGCTGTTTCACCACGATTTTAGGGATGATCTTCATAATTACAAGGTTAATGCAACACGTAGATAATTATATGTAACGATTGGTATAGCTACTTAAATTGTTTACTTCATCCAATTAGAGGACAGCTTACAGTTACTTGTGTCCGACAACGTCCAGGTTTCATGACTGGTTCAGCCAGTGTGAAGGCTCAACAGATGTGGTCACCGACATTTCCTCTCAAATATAATTTCCTGTGTGTGTGCGCGTCATTTTTTCTGGCCTTGACCTTCGTTCGTGGTTCAGAAGTAATGCACATATAAAGTCTTTCAAATATTATATATATATTCTAAAAAATTATTGATATCGGCTAACTGGCGGGTCCCTAACTATCATAAGCTCCTGGATAATGTCTTTTAGATTATCACTGTAGAAGACATTCAACCTATCAAGTTTCACTTTACATTTGTCTCTCCAGATAAACGATGGTGTGAAAGGACATTTTTTTTTTCATTCAGACGATGTAAATTTCTGGCGATTCTAATTATATTTTAGAGCATTAACACACAGTGATAGTTTACATGCATGCACAAAAAAAATCCCTTTGCATTCTCATTTCCCTAAAAAGCTCGTGAAAACATTGGACATTTACACACATCCACATAGAGAGCTAAACTGGCAGCATTGGTACTGGGAAAAGTTAAGGACGGTAAAACTGTTATGAGAACTGGGGCAACACACACACAGATATCTAGTGCCATGACCTCACTTTCTCGTCCTGAAAAAGGAAGGTTAAGGGTTTTTCTTGTCTGTCTGTGTGTCTGTACAGTTGTCTCCACTCTAACGTCACCCATCAAGCGTTGCACATCTTATATTCCCGTTAGATGTGAATATCAACTTCTGAGGGACAGCAGTGATGACACCTCTAAACTTTCTGCATTCAAGCTTTGCAGGAAAAGAATAATGGCATCGCTGGGTGTGTAACGCAGAGTGGAGGCAAACTGTACTATCAAAGACAAAAGTCGTGTCGCTATCTTGTCCGATTATTTAATGTAACTCGTGAAACATAATGAAATCCCCACCACAATAATGTCCATGCCCAGTATGGTTAGTTCTTTACCATATGTTTCCACCAAATTTAACGACACTACTTTTGTCTTTGATAGTACAACCGAAATTAAAATTTCGCATACAATTTCAGTCCATTATAGTATTAATGGTCCCAAGTCTGACAGCAACGATTGTTTCTCCATTAAATGTATTATCTTCAATATTTATTATTATTATACCGTAATATTATTACGGTATAATAATATTAATTCTATCTTGAATAAAAATCAAAACAATGTAGTGAGTGTTGAGGACACGAGTGAGGTGAAGTGGAGGTGGAGGTGACCACACTTTACTCCACTTTACTGAGTCACTCGAACACAATCATTTCCGGGGTTGATCAGTCCAGTGGAACATGTATTGGGACGTGAGCTGCAGTCATACCCTGGTGAGGCACTGGCAGGGAGGCACAGGTTAGAGACGAAAGGGATTGGAGGAGGCCCAGATTTAGGCAGTGGAGCAGGGGAGGGGGATTAACAGGGGGGGAACAGGGGAGGGGGATCAACAGGGGGGGAACAGGGGAGGGGGATCAACAGGGGGGGAACAGGGGAGGGGGATCAACAGGGGGGGAACAGGGGAGGGGGATCAACAGGGGGGGAACAGGGGAGGGGGATCAACAGGGGAGAGCAGGAGGGGGATCAACAGGGGAGAGCAGGAGGGGGATCAACAGGGGAGAGCAGGAAGGGGATCAACAGGGGAGAGCAGGAGGGGGATCAACAGGGGAGAGCAGGGGGGGGGGGTGGATCAGCAAGGGAGAGCAGGGAGGATCAGCAGGGGTGGTGGATCAGCAGAGGACAGTGGGTGGAAGAGAGAAAAAATGAATGCAGGGAATGGAAGGGAGAACAGTTGGGGGCATAGTTGTGGGGGTGAAAGGGGGGGGGGGGGTGCGGGAGGAACAGGTGGGGGACAGTGAGACCGGACAGCGGATGATATAAGGTAATAGCCATAGATGGTTAGCAGTCGGTCCGTAGATGGAATACTTTATGGTGACTGAAATTGATAGAATGGGTGGGAGAAAGGAAAGGATTTGAGGGGGAAAGTGGTGAAAGGGTGGTGTAAAAGGTGATGGTAGCACATTCACTATTCATCACTCTCCCTACCATTCACATCTACCACTCTCACCACCACCACTCTCACCACCACCACCACCACCATTACTCTCACCACCACCACCACTCTCACCACCACCACCACTCTCACCACCACCACCACTCTCACCACCACCACCACTCTCACCACCACCACCACTCTCACCACCACCACCACTCTCACCACCACCACCACTCTCACCACCACCACCACCTTCTACCACAACAATAAACACATGCACAATTAATCACGGAAGGTAAAGGTCGCATCTTATCCTTTTCTAAAAAAATAAGGTGTAGAATGTCATCTTTTTAATATTTTTTCTCCCTTGAAATAAACCAGGCCGTGTTGGCAGCCACAGGTGGAGTGGTGGTAGCAAAATCTTCCATCTTATTGTATTTTAGACCTTTGTGGGATCTGCCTTATGGAACCCGTGATATCTGAAAACTGGAGGTTATTGGTTCGTTTGACTGTCACCTATAGCCTTAGGGAAACAATCCTGTGGGAACAAACTGGACAACTAAATATTAAATCCTTCAAACTATAAAACAGACTACAACAGTGTACGAGTAATGGGGAAGGGAGATGTTTTGTAACATTGTTTGGAGAAGTTAAAATAGATCTCCAATTCGTGCACAGAAGATTACCCCCTTCCATTCACTAGGCAACTTCAGAAAGTGTGTTAGTAATTACCGAGTCATGAATGTGTAGTGTTTGCTCGTTCTCTGTTTCACGAGCAGTTTGGATGGTTCACGAAAACACATTATTCATCTACTGAGAAAAGGTAATTGAGACCGACTACCGCAAGATACCTTATTTGAAGGAGGTCAAGTTCTGTTTATCTACACTTTTTGATTTGAGTAATCGAACGAGCACCTCACGCTAACGATAGGTGTGTGAATGGCGGAGATGAGTGGTTGAGAGGGAAAGTGTAAAACAGAATAATATTGGGGTGAAAGAAAGGAAACTGTGGAAAAAGAGTTAGGAAGAGAGAAAATGTGAAAGAAAGAGAGAAGGTGGAATGTGAAGGAAGAGGTGAGGGAAAATGAAGGTGGATGATAAATGAAAAGAGGATTGAAAATGAATCAAGGTGGAGGGTGAAATCAGAGCTGGAACTGAGGGTGAAGGAGGAGGAAAGGTGAAGGAGGAGGGAAGGTGAAGGAGGAGGGAAGGTGAAGGAGGAGGGAAGGTGAAGGAGGAGGAAAGGTGAAGAGGGAGGGAAGGTGAAGAGGGAGGGAAGGTGAAGGAGGAGGGAAGGTGAAGGAGAAGTGAAGGAGGAGGGAAGGTGAAGCGTTGAGGAAGGAGGGCAGGTGAAAGGGAGCAAGAGAGGTACAGAGTCGGATGAGTTACTTCACCTCAGAACAAGGGAGGGACCGCCCCAGCCATACACTGGTGATGTATGGCTCCGTGACGACCTTCCTCCCATCTTCCCTCCCTCCCTCCCTCATTCTTCTTCCCAGTCTCACTCTGCCTCACAGTGTTCTCTTATAACTTCACTCTGCCTCACCCTGTTCTCTTATAACTTCACTCTGCCTCACCCTGTTCTCTTATAACTTCACTCTGCTTCACAGTGTTCTCTTGCTTCACTCTGCTACACCCTGTATTATTGATTCATTCTGCATCACCCTGCCTCGCCTCGCCTTCCCTCTCTACTTCAATCTACTCCACTTTACTTCCCTACCTCATTCTATTTTTCTATCTCATTCTATTCCTCACCCTGCTTTTTACTGTGCTCATTCTGTCTATACACACCCAGCCTCATTCTACCCTTCCTCCCTCACCACAACCTGCCTGTCTCCCACACTGACTGCTACACCCTCCCCCTCCCACCTTCCCCAACCTAACTTCTTGAACTCACCAGCTCATCTTTACAGTGCCTCTCTTTACCGTACAAAACTGCACCTTCCAGCCCTACTTCTCCCTCATTACCATTGAAAGATACTGCACACGAAAACATGAAAAACGAGCCAAAGATTTTATTTCGAGTCTGGCTTACGATGAGTCAGGTGTAAGTATAGTTAGGTGTAAGTAGAGTTAGGTGTAAGTAGAGTTAGGTGTAAGTAGAGTTAGGTGTAAGTAGAGTTAGGTGTAAGTAGAGTTAGGTGTAAGTAGAGTTAGGTGTAAGTAGAGTTAGGTGTAAGTAGAGTTAGGTGTAAGTAGAGTTAGGTGTAAGTAGAGTTAGGTGTAAGTAGAGTTAGGTGTAAGTAGAGTTAGGTGTAAGTAGAGTTAGGTGTAAGTAGAGTTAGGTGTAAGTAGAGTTAGGTGTAAGTAGAGTTAGGTTTGTGCAGAGTCAGTTGTATGTATAGTATAATGTCAGGCATACACAAAGTCTGGTGTAACGACAGTCTCGTATGAAGACTCAGATACGAGGAGAGTGAGTCAGGTATGAGTCAAATTAGATGTCATAGTGGCAGGTGTGAGGAGTGTGTTCTGGCGTAGGGAAATGGAAGGGTCAGGTCAGAGTGTTGAAACGCGAGCGCAACATAACCATTTACCGCTATCTTGCGTAAACTGCCGCTAGGGAAAGGAGAGAGAGAGAGAGAGAGAGAGAGAGAGAGAGAGAGAGAGAGAGAGAGAGAGAGAGAGAGAGAGAGAGAGAGAGAGAGAGAGAGCGAGTGTGTGTGTGTGTGTGTGTTGAAGCATTATGATGAGGGAGTGCAGTAAGGATGGAGGTAAGAGAGAATGAAGGGAGGGGAGTCATCCCTCTGTGACCTTCACAACACGGTCTGATTTCCACAATTAAAGTGCCTCCCTCCTCCGGCCACACCTTACCTTTACACCCTCTCTCCTCGACTCGACTCCTCCCTCTCTTGACTTCACTCCTTTAGTTTCTCTTTTCATCATCTGACTACCATCCCTCTCTTCCTCATACTCCTCTTTTTTTTCATCTGTCTTTCAATACTTCCTTTTCTTCTGACTATATAAATACACAATTTCTGCCTTTCATTTATATAATAATTAGGCAAAAATATCTAAAATAATATCCATTCTCTTTGCTTTTGAGGGATTCCGGCATAACAACATAACAGATGATAGACAATACAGTATTTATAAGTAAAAGGGAGCCAAGCTTTTTTATTCCTATTAATTTATAATCACCCGACAATATTTCCTCCAGATATTCATTGAGCCGTGCAAGGTGCGCTTCCCTTCCACCTATGCTATAACAAATCCCAAAGCTGTATACTAATGCACTATAGTTTGTTTCCTAATGTAGCTTACAGGAATCGGTATCCTGCCAATTTTCCACAACACATCATCCCCTATATCTATGGAAACTAGTTCAGAATAGATATGTTAAGAGGACTACTTTCTCATATGACACACAAGGGACTCCGGTATATGTATGTTGTGGACTGTGCTAGTAGTATTAAGGCCAGACCTTCACGCCTGGGGCAAGTTTTGAAACTTTATGCAGCTCTTTCAGGTTCTCCCCACCTGCATTCCTCTCTTCCTCTCGCTCATTTGTCTTTCTTTCACACATATACACACACACACACACTAACACGAGAACAGCTTGTGTGTGTGTGTGTGTGTGTGTGTGTGTGTGTGTGTGTTTGATTCTCTCCTCCAAAATTTCCCCTACAACCAAATTCCACCACCACCACTACTACCACCAATGTACTCACTCCAGCAACCATAAGTAAACCAAACGAGATTACAAAATCACTGTAACCTGCTGTAATCCACTGAGGGAGGGACGAGGCTGGACGGGGTGCAGGGGAAGGGTGTGGCTAGGTGGACGGGGATGAAACCTGTCTGTCTGTATGTTTGTATAATATATATCTGTTTGTCTCTGTCTGTCTATATGTTTGTCTTTGAGTATGCGAGTCTTTGCAATTCAATACCTGAGGCTGTATATCCCAATGAATGAAACTAGTAGAGATGTATGCTAGTGAATGAAGAGTGCTAATGAGTGCAGGAGTGCTAATGAGTGAAGGAGTGCTAATGAGTGAAGGAGTGCTGGTGAATGAAGGAGTGCTAGTGAGTGAAGGAGTGCTAATGAATGAAGGAGTGCTAGTGAGTGAAGGAGTGCTAGTGAATGAAGGAGTGCTAGTGAGTGAAGGAGTGCTAGTGAGTGAAGGAGTGCTAGTGAGTGAAGGAGTGCTAGTGAGTGAAGGAGTAAAGTGGCAAGGAGATAACCGGTGAGGATGAGAGTGTGGGAGTAGGGAGTGAGTAACGGCAGAGGCGGATGTGCGTGTGGATGTGCGTGCGAGTGTGTGCGTGTGAGTGTGGTAAGTGGAAAAGGAATGAGAGGTATGGAGAGTGGGTGAGAGAGTGAATATGAGAAGCAGTGTGTTTGTATATGAAGTACGGTATATGCAAGTATGTGAACCAAGGAATTTTTGGGAGAGTGTGGTGGGAGTGTGTTGGCAAAAAAAATGTATGAGCGAAAATGGAAGGAGTTCAATATAAGGATAAAAATAAATAAATATGAGTGGTAGTGTATGCCGGGTGAGTGAGTGGAAGAGTTAACTGTGAAGACATTGTTGGCGAGTTTAGTGAGTGATTGTAGGTGGGAGGGAGAGTACGAGTGAGTAGTATGGTTGAGTGAGTGTGTATGTGTGTGTGTGGAAGAGGAAACTATGAAGACATGTGGGCGAGTTCTGCGAGTGATTGTAGGAGGGAAGGAGGGAGGGAGGGAGAGTACGAGTGAGTAGTATGGTTGAGTGTGTATGTGTGTGTGAGTGAGTGAGCTATATAGATATTACACAACTAGGATGAAAACTAAGGATGTGGTCTTGTGTAACCCTGACTGTGGTAAGGAACACGTAGGGAACGAATGGATGAAGGAACCAAGATATGAAGGAAATGAATAGTGGAATAAGTAAAGGAGGGATTGAAAGACGAGATAAAACAATGTAGGAATGGTGGTATGAATAGGGGGATTGGCAGACGGAATGAAAGAATGTATTAATGGATGGGAATGGTGGAATGAAAGGGGGGGATTGGCAGACGGAATGAAAGAAGGTATTAATGGATGGGAATAATGGAATGAAAGGGGGGGATTGGAAGACGGGATGAAAGAATATAGGAATGGTGAAAAGGGAAGGGGACTGGAAAAAGAAATGAAAGAACAAACAAAATGTAAATAATAAGAATAATGAATAACGGTGGAGTTGGAAGAACAGATGATAGAACGAAGGAATGATAAAAAGGAATGGTGGAAATAGAAAGGGAAGAGAATTGAAGAACAGATGGAAAGAGGAAGAAGGAAAGGAAAAAGGTTGAAATGTCTAATGAAGGAATGAAAAAAAAAAAAGGTAAAATAGATAGAGGAACAGATGAAAGAAGGAAGGTGGAGAACAAAAAATATGGTAAAATAAAATTGATGAAAGAAAAAAAGGAAAAAACTGGGAGGAAATGGAAGAGTGAAAGATGGTAGAAAGGATACAGGTATATAAAGGTAGAAAGGAAGTGGGAAAGAGAGATAAAGGAAGAAATGAAGGTAACATACGAAAGAAAAGAGAATGAAGAATGAACGGTTGGTTGCAGGCTTGCACAGTAGAGAGGAAGGAAGGAAGGAAAAGTGAAAGATGTAAATAGATGAATGAATGAAGTAACCCAAGAGGAATGAGAAAGCATGTTTACAAGTGTCCCTCCTTTGGGCCACCTTATTACACACACACACACACACACACACAGGGTACACAAACATTACTTTCCTCGCCCCACTGCCTCCTTCCTCTCACTGACTGTACATTATAATATACCCTGCCTTCCCTTCTCTTTTATGGTTTTCAGGCATTTCCTTCCATACTCTTTGGCATTTATTTATTTATTTATTTATCTACTTATCTATTTATTTATCTACTTATCTATTTATCTATTTATTTATTTATTTATTTATTTATTTATTTATTTGCTCTTCTATTTTAGACTCTAAATTATTATTATTATGTTAGTACAGGAGTACTAGAAAATGTCATGAATAGTATAATTATATATCAATAATGATATTTTCGAACTTGGCCTATCAGAATAATATATTTCATTCCCTGCCAGGATTCGAACCTTCAACATAATATCCAGTCGTCTACCCAATCAACCACCACCTTCTTCCCTCCTCCTCTTCGTTCCTTTTTCCCTCTCTCCCTGCTGTTACTTTCCAACCTTCACTCTCGTCTCTCACTCCTCTATCCCCTTCCTTTCTCCCCCTTCCCCCCATTAATTACTCCCAATGTTGCTCTACATCACCCTCCCCTCCCATGCCCTCCATCTTGATATGGGTTGGGAAAAAAGTTGCCTGAGAGTTCTAACCTATTGCCAATTGAGAAATGTACGACGTGGGTACTCCGGATTAAAAAGTAATGAACACAGCCTCATAAAAACTGTATTTAGTGAAACAAGTGCCTCACAAATGAGTACCATATGAAGGTTTATCACAAAACAGTGTCTCACTAAGGAAACTCCCAATTATCTTGAGCGGCCACACAAAAACTAAAATCATTTCACATCCATCCTCTCTATTCCAACAACCTTTCATCATCAAGGTCTTCACGAGCATCAGTGCCCTCACACGACAGGTTTGCTTATTATATTTTTATTAGCAGAATTACTGTAGAGTGAGAGGCCGAGAAGACTCACTGGCTACAAACAGGAAACAGAAAGTGATCGTGGCAGAGAGGGAATCGTCAGTTGGGACACAAGCAGCCAATGGCGTCCCCAACGGGTTCTCTTTGGCAGGTTGCCACTTTGTTTGTGGTGTACGAGTACAACAAGAAGGAAAATAAACAAGATAACTGTTCAGTGAATAAAGCGTGTGAATGCGATAATAATCGTTAGTAATGGCATAAGAAAAATAACATCAAACATCAGATATCTTATAGTTAACACAGAGCCAGATAGTAATGGGAGGACACTGAAAGTTTTCAAGAAAAACAAAAAATAATGGCAAATTAAATCAGGATAAGAGAAAGGTTGAGTTACAAAGACGGTTATAACGGTAAAGGATGCGTACAGCATATTAGTAGAACTGACCTGGATGCTAGATATACTTCTTGTTCGCAATTGTACAGAGAGAGAGAGAGAGAGAGAGAGAGAGAGAGAGAGAGAGAGCAGTGGGACACAACCAAATACCACGAGGCTAACCTTTCCTTTTACCATCTTGGAATAGGTCACACATCTCTCAATTAACGGGGATCATGTCAGGTAGCGGAAGGTCAGGGTCGTTTAAACAACAATTAACCTTTGAATGGGGCTTTTCTTGTGCAAGCTAAAATCCCTTTTCGTGCTCTTTTTATTTTTGTTTAAGTAAAAAATCACCCTGCATTCCGATGTAGAAAATAACTCTAGTGTTAGCGATATTTTCTAATAGCTATTGAATTAGTCACAGTAAAAAATATGAGTCTTCTGTTGCACCCTTGGGTTAACTTTATGTACTAATTTCTGAAAAGTAAGGTACTTAAATTTGACTGAGGTCTCTGAACATTTTTGCTTGCTTGTTTTTATCTCTCGTGTCTTTTATTTATCTTTCACAAGTTATGTTCTAATTTGCCTTTTTTTATCTAACTTATTGCTTATCGGTCGTTCAACCCTTTTGTGAGAATCTGCTGTTATAAATATGTCCCAATGTTTACCAACGTGTCGCCCTCTCTCTACTCTCTGGTCCAGATTATCTTTCCAGTTCTCGTGTTATTGTTTTTCCATCCATTTCTTGTGCTACTGTCCTCTTTCCTAGGTTTCTCTCACCTCCACAGTTTCTCACCCTTTTGCCTAGTTTTTCTCAGACCAATATATCAGGTCACCTTTGTTTTCAATTACTCTGATGGTCGGAAGTGATTGACGGCTGTAAAATATGATTACTTCCTTCGCTATTGTTGTGTTGTTGTGGACAGACAAATAACTTTCAATTGTCCAGGGCGCAAAGGGTGCTCAGACTTTTTTTTTTTTTTTTTTTTTTTTTTTTTTTTTTTTTTTTTTTTTTTTTTTTTTACGGTGGAGGAAATAATAACGTCTACGAAGCCTGACATTTTTTCGGAGTATTAGAAGGCGACACTAATTCCTTCAGTATGTGACCGGAAGCACTCAGTATGTGACCGGAAGCACTCAGTATGTGACAGGAAGCACTCGGTATAGGTCAGTGGATCTCAACCTTTTTTCACTCGACTCTCCCCTTGAGGAATTCTTACATTCCTCATGTTCCACAATCATTGCTCCGAAAACCTCCTCTAATAACAGTGAAAAATTAACTTTCTTATCAACGAACATGCAGTTTTGTTTTTCTAGATATTTTATTTATTGCAATCACAGACTCCTGAAATGTTATTGGTGGAAAACTGTACTAAAATCGGTGAGTCTGTCAGGGGGGATTGGGAGATTCTTTTGTTGGTGAATTGGAAGATTTCTGATTCCTCCAAACTTCCCACGAAACAAAATGTTAGTGTTAATGAGGGTGTCTATTTTCTGGCATAGTTAGGAGGAATCAGTAGCCTTCCAGATCACCAAGAGAATCTCCCCTTAAGTGTTTGTCGGTCGGTTTAAACTTGGAATGTACATTTAGTTAGGCAGGTTCAGTTGAATGTCAACTAATATGTTTGATTTTACTCACTGATCCTGTGACTAATTAGATTTGTATTTTATTTGACAGATATATCAGATATGTTTCCACTGAAGCCAATGACAATATTAAGAATGAAAAATGTCAAAAGTTCAAGGATAAAATTTTGTAACTTTCACTTTCATTCTCTTCTTCTTGGGGATCAAAAATCTCTTCCGTTAAACTTTCTTGTAGATAAAAATACCTCGAACCAAAGCAAGGTCAAAAGTCAACGCAAAGTATTTCTATGACCAAACTGAAAAAAAATGTATGATTATATCTGATATTCCAGTAATACGAGGAAATTAGTTAGTAACTAGATATATGCAAATAACTGTTTTAGCTGCGGTGCTAAGCTACACGGGGTCAAGGAGAAGCGTACTCAGAAACACGTAAAAGATGAAAGTACTGAGCTTTTTTCATTAGATAATAATATACTTAACTTCTTTATTGTTGATTAGAAATTTTCAGTAATATAATCTTTTACATGTTTGAGTCCACTTTGCTTGGACTCCGTGTAGGCTAACACCGTAGAGGCTACAGGACATTTTACTACAGTCTGTACAAATTCCGGTGGGTTAGAAGAGTAGGGAGAGAGAGTGTCGCGGTGAGATGAGTTTGGCCTATCTACTCGCAATTTACATATTTCGAAGTAGGGAGGGAGGGAGGGTTCTAGGTTGGAGAGTAACCTATAGGAGGCCCATTAAAAACGACCCTACACATTCCGTAGAAAGGGCAGGACTGGAAGAAAATTAGTCATGGTGAGTTCTCTTGGTATACTACAGGTACCTTCCATTTACTGACGACACACTACGGAGCAACAGGAGGGCGTGGAGAGAGTCAGACGTGTGGCTAACGAGGACCTACTAAAGAGAGAGAGAGAGAGAGAGAGAGAGAGAGAGAGAGAGAGAGAGAGAGAGAGAGAGAGAGAGAGAGAGAGAGAGAGAGGCAGGTGGAAGGAGTCACCTTTTCTCTTTCTTTCCCTTCTCCCTCCCTCTGTCTGTCTGTCTGTCTGTCTGTCTGATTGTATCCCTCCTTCCCTCCCTCTCCCTTTCTCTCCACCACCCTCCCTCCCTCCCTCCCTCCCCGAGTCGTGAAGGTCATAGAGAAGCAACTTTCACCGTCCTCCTCCAAACCTTTTATCTGCTGGTGGTGGTGGTGGTGGTGGTGATGGTGGTGGGAATATTGGTGGTGGTGGTGATGGTGGTGGTGGTGGTGGCGGGAATATTGGTGGTGGTGGTGGTGGTGGTAGTGGTGGTGGTGATGGTAGTGGTGGCGGGAATATTGGTGGTGGTGGTGGTGGTAGCGGTGGTGGTGGTGGTTGTGGTGGTAGTGGTGGTGGTGGTAGTGGTGGTGGTAGTGGTGGTGGTGGTAGTGGTGGTGGTGGTAGTGGTGGTGGTGGTAGTGGTGGTGGTGGTAGTGGTGGTAGTGGTTGTGGTGGTGGTGGTGGTGGTGGTAGTAGTGGTGGTGGTGGTGGTGGTAGTAGTGGTGGTGGTGGTGGTGGTGGTGGCGGGAATATTGGTTGTGGTGGTGGTGATGGTGGTGGCGGGAATATTGGTTGTGGTGGTGGTGGTGGTGGTAGTGGTGGTGGTGGTGGTGGTGGTGGTGGTGGTGGTGGTGGTGATGGTGGTGGCGGGAATATTGGTGGTGGTGGTGGTGGTGGTAGTGGTGATGGTGGTGGTAGTGGTGATGGTGGTGGTAGTGGTGATGGTGGTGGTGGTGGTGGTAGTGGTGATGGTGATGGTGGTGGTAGTGGTGGTGGTGGTGGTGGTGGTGGTGATAGGAATGTTGACAATGGTGGTGGTGGTGATAGGAATGTTGACACTGGTGGTGGTGGTGATAGGAATGTTGACAATGGTAAAGGCAGGAGTGTATGGAGGTGGCAGACGTTAGGAATATTGGTACTGTACTTGCATGAATGTATAAGATTGAGATAGTCGAGGTACTGATAAGGGTGATGGTAGTGTGTGTGTGTGTGTGTGTGTACCCTCGACACCTATTTAACTATAGCATGAAGCCTATATCCAGGTGAGGAATGCTAAAAGAATTATGGAATGTTGAAAGTTGTAGCACGGATGAGAATAGATGAGTGTGTTGGTATCAGTGACAGATGAGGTACAGATAGCTGTGACACAAACATGGTAATACTGGCAGGTGTAGGATGGAAGGTGGTGGTAAGTTATTGTAAACGAAAATACTCGAAAATTTGCAGACTGAATATTCACGTCTATAACAATGACACTCTCAGGTTCTGTTAATTAACGCTATTGTGGTGCTCAGTATCATAATTTATCATTTAAATACTTCAGCCACCCGGTGCTTAACATATTTTACTCGAGTTGTATTCAGAATATACGCAATTCAATCTTGACAGTCAGTGGGAACCAAACATTACATGTGTTTGTATTTCTGTTTTAACTGACAGATTTCGTACATGCAATAAAACATGGAAATTGTTTTTTGCAAGAGTTATCTTTTTAGCGCAGTGGTAATTCGCTAAAACAATTACCTCCAGCCTTTGAAAATCAAACTGAACAGAATTCGATTAATTAATTTTATAATTTTTCATTGCAAAATTAAAATGGATACCATGATACGCAAAATAGTCGCGTTTTCTTAAATCATGCCACATATATATTAGTGGATATCCTCCATTATCATGTATGGTAGAATCAGTCAGTGGTAAGAATTAAATGTCTGAATTCTAAGTAACTGCATAGCGTCAGTGAATGTGAACTTTATACAACGATTTTGGACTTTTTTTTTTAAACTTAAAGAACCTAAACAAAGCATAGACCCATCCTGTGCAAAATGTGCAGGTGAGGAGGTTTTAATATTTGTAGTAATCCTGACAGAGGTGGTGTTGTCTGTTGCTAGGGCTTAATTTGCAGAAAGGGATGTTCTGACACCACCACTTATCTTAACCCCCGAGTGGATTAAAACACTGCTTTCTACTGTGTGTGTGTGTGTGTGTGTGTGTGTGTGTGTGTGTGTGTGTGTGTGTGTGTGTGTGTGTGTGTGTGTGTGTGTGCATGTGCAGGCGGTTGTGTTGTGCATGTGGGTGCAGGCGCGCGAGTGTGGTGTGCATGTGGGTGCTGGAGACAGTGCATGCTTGTGTAAATACCAACAAAGACGAGCAAAAATGGATACTTTTTTCTTTTTTACGAACGGGTACCGTATGAAACTTGTCACTTCCAAGGTTCCAGAGCGAAACTGTGGGAGTGTTAATAAGGGAGGGAGCCAAGTGACGGGAGGCGAGGACAGATAACATTAAGAGCATCCAGCAGCAAAGTCTCAAGCCAAATTGAAGACCCTCCCCCATGCATGCACTTTCTAACATCAACAACTCTCTTGCTCCTGTAACATCGAAAATATATGTCGGAGAGCAAGCAGATTCCTGAAGTGAAAATCTGCACAGAAAGAAGGGATTACCAAGGAAACTGTGGAGATGGTTTGGTCAGATTTATAGGACTGGCTAGTGAGGTGTAAGAAAGTCAAGTCGTGTAAGAGTGGTAAACCAGAGATGGAAACAATGAGGAAAACTTTATTGTAGACAGACTGCTTGGTGGAGAATGTTGTGGATGGAATGTGTGAAAATATGTATAGAGAGTGTGTGGAAGAAATATATCGAAATAAAATATAAATATATATATAGAGAGAGAGTGTGTGGGTAAAAGAAAGCGTGGGTGTAGCAGAGGGTGATGAGGGTGTAGGAATGGGCAAGCGTGCATGTAAGGCTGAGGGTGGATGAAGATGTTAATGTACAGAGAAGAATGCAGGTGGAGATAAGAGTGGGGGTGGAGGAAAGAGTGGGGGTGGAGGAAAGAGTGGGGGGGTGGAGGAAAGATTGGGGGGGTGGAGGAAAGAGTGGGAGGGTAGAGGAAAGACTGGGAGGGTAGAGGAAAGACTGGGAGGGTGCATGGAGGAGACCGCGTGTGAGAGTGAAGAGTGAGTATGTAGGTGTAGGAGAAAGTGAGTGTAGGATAATGTGGGTGTAGGATAATGTATAGAGGGTAGGTGCACCAGGAGTGTGAGGAAGAAGGACGAGTGGAAAAGACTGTAAGGAGTGAATGAAAGATTGCTTGAATGGAGGAAAGTTCTGCATGTGTGAGGGAAAGAGTGTGTTGAGTGGAAAAGAGAATAATTATGTTGGTGAAAGAGATCGTGAGTGGGAAAGACCGTGTGTGGATGAGAGAGTGAGGATAGCATGTTTGGATGAAAGAGAGCATGAATGGAAAATAGCATATTTGGATGAAAGTATGCGTGAGTTGAGCAGAGAAATTAGTTAATGTGGCTAGGGTGCATGGGATGGTATTTACAGTAAGTCCAGCCCTATAATTCACTGAGATTGCCTGTGTATCATGATGAAAGATAATGAATAGAGATTATAGCAGACTGATTACGATCGCTGTGATGCCGGAGGGAGGAAGGGCGGGGAGGACAGTGAAGGATAAACGGTGCTATCTAAACAGTACATTACAGTGACAGTGGAAGTGATACGACGGTGACATGACACTGTAAAGTTGTGTGTGTGTGTGTGTGTTTTGTAAGAATATGAGCTTGTGTGCGCTTATCTTTTCATTGAAATGTGTCCGATTGAAGGAGAGCGCAAGTGAGCTGTGGTGAGAGTGGTCGAGCAGAGGTGCTGAGAGGAGAGGGAAAGTGAAGGAGACCGGGTGTTGAATAGAACCACCAGAGAGGACATCAAACACAGCTATCTCGTCCATCACTAATACCCTCCTACAGAGAACTACACTTAAGTTTTTGACGAGAGCTACGTGTGTGTGAGAATGTTAGTGATACGAGGACAAGATGCAGACATAAAATTGGTTTCGAAATCATGGTTGCAACTTGGCATCTCAAGAAGTATAATATTAAAAGGAGTACATTTTCATTATCACTATACGTAACAAGATAGAGTACACGCCCGCACACACATACTGTAAACCCTACGCGAGCGCACACGATCTCTGACTCAGATTTTGGGGAGGTCATAATGTGAGTGTTCAGTGAATGGACATCTGACCTTACAGTTATAGGCCACACTTTTTCCCCTTTTCACCTCCCGATCGACATTTGAAGCCGTACCGGTATCTTCTACCTGGGCAGCTGACTCTTTGTGTGTCTGTCTCTACCCGCCCCACGCTGCTCGACGTTAACTCCAGATTATGCTAGGTTAGGTTAGGTTAGGTTAGCGTTGGGTTCAATTCTGTTGGTGTGGGATGGGCTGAGTTTTATAATTTATGATTAGAAAGGTGTTTTTGAACCTTTGTTGTGTTGAGTTGGGTTCTGTGGGATTCAGTTAGGTTTTGTAGGCTTGTGTTAGGTTTTGTAAGCTTAAAGTTGACCTGAGTTTGAATGAGTAGCAAAGATCTGATCTCTGTTGGGTTGGGCTCTGTTGGACTGGGATATGTCAGGTAAATACAAGGTTGGAGACAGTAATGGAGAGGTAAGGGAATCGTACTGTGTGGGATTCTTGACATTACTCGGTTGGTGGTAATGATAATATAACTATCTCTACTTGGGTGGTGATGACTGGGTACAGAAAGGATGTGATTGGTAGGACTTTGTGATGATAATGGTGGTTGTTGGATTTAAGTGATAGTTGGATGTAAGTGATAGTTGGATGTAAGTGATAGTTGGATGTAAGTGATAGTTGGATGTAAGTGATAGTTGGATGTAAGTAATGTTGGATGTACAGTAAGTGATAGTTGGATGTAAGTAATAGTTGGATGTAAGTGATAGTTGGATGTAAGTGATAGTTGGATGTAAGTGATAGTTGGATGTAAGTGATAGTTGGATGTAAGTGATAGTTGGATGTAAGTGATAGTTGGATGTAAGTAATAGTTGGATGTAAGTAATAGTTGGATGTAAGTAATAGTTGGATGTAAGTAATAGTTGGATGTAAGTAATAGTTGGATGTAAGTAATAGTTGGATGTAAGTAATAGTTGGATGTAAGTAATAGTTGGATGTAAGTGATAGTTGGATGTAAGTGATAGTTGGATGTAAGTGATAGTTGGATGTAAGTGATAGTTGGATGTAAGTAATAGTTGGATGTAAGTAATAGTTGGATGTAAGTAGTGGTGGTGGTGGTAGGGGTGGTGGTAGTGGTAGTGACAGTGATAGTTGGCTGTAAGTGGTAGTAGTAATAAATGTGACGGTAAAACTGATGATGGTATTAAAGACATTAGTTAACGGTAAAGACAATAGGAGTGGATGTGGTGAGGAAGGTGTTGGGAGCTGTTGTAATTGAATCAGTAGGAGTAATAGTCATAATGGAGATGATAACTGTTGTGGTGGTGGTGTTGTTGTTGTTGTATAGATGTAGTGTTAATAGTAGCGGTTGTAGCGGTTGTAGTAGTAGTGGTATTAATAGTAGCGTTTGTAGTTGTAGTAGTAGTAGTAGTAGTAGTGGTATTAATAGTGGTGGTGGTGGTGGTGGTGGTAGTAGTGGTGGTTGGAGTGATGGTAGTAGTGGTTGGAGTGATGGTAGTAGTGGTTGGAGTGATGGTGGTAGTGGTTGGAGTGATGATAGTGGTAGTGGTGGTAGTGGTAGTAGTGGTGACTGTCACGAACTGTCACGCCCACTGGCTGTCACGGTCAATGTTCCCTCCTCCCCCATCCTCTCACGACCCCTACCACCCCCCCCCCTATTCCCCTCACCCCTCCCCAACACACAGCTTTTTCTTCTTCCTACTCCTCTTCTTTCCCCTGTCACTCCTCCCTCTTTTTTTTCCCCAGTTTCATCTTCTTGCTTTTCATACTCTTCTTTCCTTCAGCCATCCCTATCCTCTTCCATCCCTCCCTCCCTCTCTCTCTCCCTGTCCGTCTTTCTTTATTCCCTCTCTCCATCCCTTTCTTTCCCTTTCTTTCTTTCTTTTCTCCTCTCTCCCAGTATTTCTTCCCCCTGTGTATCTCTCTCTGCCTTTCTTTCCATTTCTCTCTCTCTGCCTTTCTTTCCCTGTCTCTCTCTCTCTGTCGTTCTTTCCCTGTCTCTCTCTCTCTGTCGTTCTTTCCCTGTCTCTCTCTCTCTCTCTGTCGTTCTTTCCCTGTCTCTCTCTGCCTTTCTTTTCTATCCTCTCACTTTCTTTCCCTTTCTTTCTACCCCCTCCCTTTCTTTCCCTTTCTTCTCCCCCTCCCTCTCCCTGTCTATCTTCCCCCCCCCCTCCCTCTCCCTGTCTATCTTCCCCCCATCTCTCTCGCTGTCATTCTCCCCCCTTCCCCTCTCTCTCTTCTATTTTTTCCCCTCATTTACCTGTCTCCTCCATGTTCCCTGCCTTCATCATCTCACCCCACCACCAACATTATAGAAAACATTCCTCAACACTTTTCTTCAACCTGTCTCACTCCCTCACCCATCCCTTTACCTTCCCTCATTATCCTTCCTCCATCCTACCATCATACTACGTTTATTCCTTCACTCTCGGTCTTGTGTTTAATCCTCCGTTTCATTTATCCTCTTTGCCATCTCTTCTCTACATTATATAACATTCCTGCCATTCTCTATTCCTTTTCCTTCTCTTTTTTCCCTCTACTCTAACTTTCCTCCTCTCAACTCTTCCCTTTTCCTGTTTTTCATTATTTCCCAATCTTTTCACTTTCGTCCATTTTCATTTTCCCACCCACATTTTCATCCCTGGTTATGATTTGTAATAAAAATCTATCTCCATAGTGTTTAACATTTGTACTTCTAAACGTATCCCTGTTTTAAGATGCCTGGTCATTTTACTAAGGGATTCAAATGTTAGAATCCTGCATGACAAGTTAGATTGGATATAATTAATTAAAAGTAAACCAATTCTTATAAATCAGACCTGTCAGCTTAAGTGCAAATGAAATATATATATATATATATCTAAGCTCTCTGTCCTCAACTTCGGTAAATGAATTTCAACACAGACTTAAATCACTTGAGCTTTAAGTATACATGAGTTGACAACCTCTTGGTGATGGTGAGGCGGCTTGACTCCCACACGGAGAAAGGTCAACACAGGAGGCACACGGGGTATACAAACAAGACTTGTTTTCAACCACCTCAACTAAAAAACATCATTATTATAAACATTATGAAATGATGAATATAGGAAAAGTTGTGGTTTTTACTCCTAACTGACAGCTTGGTGTATACAAAGTCAAACAGATCCTGTTTTGCTCTTTATATTCGAATAATTCTAACAAGAGAATCTACCATTCCGACGAGTTCATAACATCACAAAACCTACTTTGTTCGCTCTTTTATTGATATTATAGTTCCGTGTAGAACTTAAATGAATGACACCTACTTAATGCAAGTAGAATTAAAAGAGGGTTTATCAGCAATCTGGCTTGGTAATAATAATTCGCTTCTTACATGATACAGTTTTGACGTTAATCAAATATTTGATGTTAATGTTTCACCTCCCACTTGCGTACACACTCACATATATGCACGCACAAAGGTGTGAGCACATTCACTCTCGAATGATTATGTAACTCTGATCGGTGCCTAATAGTAAATACAACTTTCTTCTGTGTCTCATACTTCCTGACAGCTTGGGATGTTGAGGTCACAGTAGCAGAAAATGTGTAAATTCTTCCTTACGACAGACGATCTAACAGTAACAGAACTGAGGGGTACTAGTATGTCCAGTACTTTTATTATTATTTATTTACTTTTTGCATAGCTTTTTGTGTCTCTCTTTGTCTCTGTTAGTACCTGAAGCAGCTTTCTACTTTCTTCAACAGCCAGTAATATAGTAAGAAATTAGAAGGTTAGTGATTCCTCCAAACAGTGCCAAGAAACTCCACCCATACTGAGGGAATTTGTTTACTGCCATAATTAGGAGAATATCAGTAGCCTCTAGTTGGCATTCAAGTTCACAGTTACTAAACACTTTCCCTCTTGGCTGACACACATTAATTTAAGGCCTATATTGCGGTTTGCTTCAGTCTTTCGGTCCATTAAAGATCAATATATATTTATAATGGTAATACAGTGACGGATTTGATTGGAAGAATACCTTGTCTACAAATTTTCCGTCACTGTATTACCATTATAATTATATATTGAACTTTAATGGACCGAAAGACTGAAGCAAACCGCAATATAGGCCTTAAATTAATGTGTGTCAGCCAAGAGGGAAAGTGTTCAGTAACTGTGAACTTGAATGCCAACTAGAGGCTACTGATATTCTCCTAATTATGGCAGTAAACAAATTCCCTCAGTATGGGTGGAGTTTCTTGGCACTGTTTGGAGGATTCACTAACCTTCTAATTTCTTACTATATTACTGGCTGTTGAAGAAAGTAGAAAGCTGCTTCAGGTACTAACAGAGACAAAGAGAGACACAAAAAGCTATGCAAAAAGTAAATAAATAATAATAAAAGTACTGGACATACTAGTACCCCTCAGTTCTGTTACTGTTAGATCGTCTGTCGTAAGGAAGAATTTAGACATTTTCTGCTACTGTGACCTCAACATCCCAAGCTGTCAGGAAGTATGAGACAGAGAAGAAAGTTGTATTTACTATTAGGCACCGATCAGAGTTACATAATCATTCGAGAGTGCCTTTCTTTTTCTTAATTTGGTCTGTTTCTTGACATTGTTTGGAGGAATCATTTGTCCTCCAATTCACCAATACCAGAGAAATTCTTTAAGACGACAGTAGCCTACAGTGTTGGTGAATCTACAGCAACAGAATCCTCCAAACTATTCCAAGCATATACTTTGAAGGAATTAAAGGGGTAATACAATTTTGGTACATTGGAGCGCCTTGATTCCTCAAAAATATGCCAGGAAACAGGACCAAAAGAACAAAAATATTGGTGTTCTGTTCTGTTGCTTGGAATAGTTTGGAGGAATCAATTACTCCAGATTTACCAACACTGTACTTTCCCCTTAATAAGATTCTTTTATGTTCCAAAAGTGTATTAATAACCCCTTAAGCTATATGCAAGAAATATTTTTGTTTTTATTATTATCTCAATGACTTGGAACCATTCAAATGTAAATGTAAAAAAAATCGAGCTCTTTAATACAGAGTGACGAGCTTGTGGGTTATATTATGTACAAATACTCTTCTTTTGATTTTTTTTTTCTTTCGTTCACATGAATATTGTCCTCTTTAGGGATTCTGTTCCCTTCTATTCATATTTCTTTATTCGTGTGTTTTATATTGTTTTTCTGGATTTTCTTCTTAACCATATATTAAATTTTTACTTTTAAATTAACCACATTCACATTCCTCCTTTCCTTCCTTCTACTCTTCTCTCTTCCTTCATTTCTCCTATTATTCTTTCTCTCTTCCTTCCCTCCATTCGTCACTTTCTTCGTCACTTAATTCGTGACTTCCTTCGTTATTTTCTTCGCTACTTCCTTCGCTACTTTCTTCGCTACTTTCTTCGCTACTTTCTTCGCTACTTTCTTCGCTACTTTCTTCGTTACTTTCTTCGCTACAGACACACTCACGGAATTAATTTAAGAGGGAAAGTGTGTGGAGACGGACTGAAAGAAAGGGAAAGGGAGAAAGGAAATTATATATACATGCATATAAAGAAGGAAAGGAAGAGAGGAGGACCAGGCAAGTGAAAGTAGAGAAAGTAGGGATAAGTAGATGGGGAAGTGAGGGTGAGGGGGGAGAGGTGAAAAGGTGAGGGAGGAGAAGGTGATGAAGTGACGGTGGGGGGGGGGTGACAGAGGAGGGGGAATGTGAGAAGGAGTAGGTAGAGGGAGGTGAGGAAGGAGTAAATGAGGGGAAGAGGAAAGGTGAGGGTATCTCAAGGTGAGTGCTTGGTGAGAGGAAGGAGGGAAGGATGGAAGGAAAGAGGGAAGGAAAGAAGGAAACAGGGAAAGAAAGAAGGAAGGAAGGGAGGGAGGGAAAGAAGGAATGAAGGAAAGAATGAAGGGGGAAAAAAGAAGGAAGGAAAATAAAGGAATTCAGGAGTTAGGCAAAGATGAAGAGTTTGAATTAAAAAGGAAATAAAAAGAAATGAAGTGTGAGAATAGGGTGTGGGGAGAAAGCAAGATGGAGTGATATAGGAAAGAGAAAGGAAAATGCTTGGGAAGAGAGAGAAGAGAAAGCAGAAAAATAAAAAAAAAGGAGGTATGAGAGTAATCAGAAAGTGGAGGAATGAGGAAAGGAAAAGGGAGGAGGGAGGAGGAATAAAAAGAGGGTGGAGATAATGTCACTCCACCCACACCATCTCACATTACTTTCTCTATCCATATTTCCACTTCTCGTTCTCCCCCTCCCTTCCTCTCCCCCTCGTCTCCAGCATTCCATCTCTGTCCTACCTTACCTTACTTTACCCTTTGCATCCCTCCCTTTTCCCCTTCCTACAATCATCCCTCTCTTACACTTCCCTACAAGCACTCTTTTCTTCCCTCCCTTTTCCCCTTCCTACAATCATCCCTCTCTTACACTTCCTTACAACCATTCTTTGCTTCCCTCCCTTTTCCCTTTCCTACAACTATCCCTCTCTTCCCTCTCATATCTTTACCCTTCAATACTCTTCTTTCCCCCTCACCTTCCTTTATCTGACTTCTTATCCTTGGCTTCCTTCCCACCTACTCCTACCTTTCCTTGCCACTGTTCTTCCTTTCCCTGTCTCCCTTCTCTCCTCTTACTAGGCCAATTCCTGACAATACCCCTTCCACTGTCCCCTTTTCCCTACCTCCTATTCCTCTCCTATAACAATCCCTTCCCACTACCACTCCTACCTCCCTCCTCATCTCCCCCCTCCCCTTCTTCACATGTCATGAGGCCAAGTGAGGTCATGATCATAAAGACGAAACGAGGTCATGAAAAGTCAACTTACCTCGCTCACTTCATTTCCTTCACTGCTGACAGTTATCTTCATTACTCTCGACATTCTTTATCTTCAGTCACTCCACTTCTTCACTCCATTCCCCTCTATAATTTTCTTTAATCAAACAATTAATTACTATCTCTCCATTCCTTTAGATATTTCTTTCTCTTTTTTCCTTTGTGAATTGTCTTAATCTCTCTCTCCATTCTTTAATTTCATTTCTTACGTCATCTAATTAATCCAACTCTCAATTATTATTTTTTTCGTTTTTTTTCACTTCCCATGCTTCTCCTATTCCTTCATTTACTTCTTTCATTCACTCATTCACTCCGTTCATATTCTCGCTCGCTCCTCTCTTCCCTCTTTCCATCAACAGTCATCATGAGTAGGGTAGGAATTTCCTGACAAGTAACCCCCCTTGTGGAGGGATTGGATCCTTCATTGAATTAATATATTTACTATCGTGAACAGTGATGATATGTATCAAGTGGGGTTGGTTACATTATATTAGATTAATTAGCATAGTTCATACCAGGTTACGTTAGGTCAGGCCAGGTTACGTAGGTCAAGTCACATAAGGATCAAGAGAAAGTGAAAGCAGATTTTATGTTGCATGAAAAAAATGTGAGATGGTTTCTGCGTGTCAGGAGAGACTTGGAAATGAGGAGGGCAGGACAAGTGACTAATGATGGACCGTCACCTGAAGTGGACACGTATTCAATATACTCTCTTTCAATATCATCATCATCATCATCATCTTCATCATCGAAATTTTCATCAAGTTCACAAAAAGAGGCAAGAAAACTCCAAAACCCAATTATCAGAAAACAGTGGCAAGCAAGAAATCGTAACGAACCTGAAGTCACAGCTGGCAGCATCTGGTGAGCCATTGAGAAAAAGTTGCGTTTCCGTAAAGAAGATGAGAGTAATTATTAAGAATGTTTTTTTCCAACAGCGTAACAAAATTTAAACATCCGAGGGCCCCTGTGACTCCCTCCCCCTGGGCCTCAATATCCCTTGGATCGTGAGTAAGAAGACAATCCGAGGCGTGTGTGTGTGTGGTTTGTGTGTGTGTGTGGTTTGTGTGTGTGTGTATGTGGTGTGTGTGTGTGTATGTGGTGTGTGTGTGTGTATGTGGTGTGTGTGTGTGTATGTGGTGTGTGTGTGTGTATGTGGTGTGTGTGTATATGTGATGTGTGTGTTTGTGTGTGTATATGTGGTGTGTGTGTATGTGGTGTGTGTGTGTATGTGTGTATATGTGGTGTGTGTGTATGTGGTGTTTATGTGGTGTGTGTGTGTTTGTATGTGTGTTCTTCATTGTTTCTGTATGTTTATCAGTCTACGTCTAGGAATATGTCTGTATAATTATGACTGTCTCTTGTCTGTCTATCTGTCTCCCCCCCCTCTCTCTCTCTCTCTCTCTCTCTCTCTCTCTCTCTCTCTCTCTCTCTTTCATATATGACCCCCGACCTTCGCCTCAGTCTTCCCACTTGCGTACTCTCCCTGACCCTCAGCCTCACCCTCACCTCACCGTTACTCCCTCTTCTCAACTCTCTCATCCTTCTTCTTCATCCTACATTCCTTTACATCCTTCTCCATCCTACACCCTTCTCCCTTACAACCCCCCCTCCCTCTTCTTCCCTCACTGGTTCGCCGCCTATTTATTCTCTTCCTCCTCATTATGTCCTACCTCTCTCCTCCTCCTCCTCCTCTTCCTCCTCCTCCTCCTCCTCCTCCTCCTCTTCTTCCATTCTTCCCCTTCTCGTCGTCCTCCTACTTATTCTCTTCCTCCTCATACTTCCTCTCCCTTATCATCAACATCATATCCGTTAACTTTATCACTACCATCATCATCATCCTCTTCTTTTTTCTCCTCCTCCTCCTCCTCCTCCTTTTCTTTTCATCCTCCTCCCCTACTTCCCTCCTTCCTTTCAACGTACGTGGTGTCGTCATGCACTATTGCAACCATTTCCTGTGGTGCGTCGGCTGATTACACTCTCTTTTGGTGCCTGTGGTTGTGGCTGTGGTTGTGGTAATACTGAGTTTGGTGAGGGTCTGATGTTATACAGTTGTTATGATGATGGTGTTGGTGTTGGTGGTGGTGGTGACAGGAGTTTCATGTGTTCTAGTGGTAGAGTTAATAGATTATACATGTTTTTTTCCCTACAGTGGTTGACTTCTTACTGTATCACGACCACCACCACATCCCTTGGTACACCATTCCTTAATTCAGGGGAAAATTTTGTGTTTGTAAATCTGGAGCGACTGAATCCTCCAAACTATTCCAAGCAACAGAACACCATTATTTTTGTTCATCTGGTCCTGTTCCCTGGCATGCTTTGAAGGAATCAAGGCACTCCAATGTAGCAAAAGTGAATTACCCCCTTATACACCTCTTGACAAAGCATTTCCAACCAGAGAGTGGATGGAATTCATTGTTGTAGCCCTCCATAGTAAGAGGTATAGTCGGCCAATAGCCTAGGAAGAGGTTGCCGTGGTGAATTTGATTGCAGTGGCATTCATATCGTGGGAGTTGAGGGTGACTACTGAAACGGGGATAGCTGAATACGGATGGTGGTTGTGTTGGTGGGAAATAATTGGCGGAGATGATAATACTGTAGCCGCTGTTATCCTCGTCGTGGTAACAACATAAACAACGACAGAACAAAACAGTAACAAAAACAACAACAACACCCAACAATCTACACAACATAACTGTTTCTATAATGAAGTGTGAATGAAGAACCTCTGATGAAGGAAGCATGAATGAAGGTCGCGAAGAAGGAAGTATTGTTTGCAGTATGAATTAAGATGGAAAAATAAGTGAAGACCCCGAAGAAAGATGCACTGTAAAATTATAGCATGAATGAAGAGGGAAGAATGAATGAAAGCCCCGAAGAAAGAAGTACTGTATGTAGTATGAATGAAGAAGGACGTATGTAGTATGAATGAAGAAGGACATATGAGTGAAGAGTCTAAAGAAGGAAGCGTGAATGAAGTCCCTGAAGATGGGTCGGTTCCCAGCCTTGAGGAGAGTCGTGGTGAAGATGGGCAGCCGGGCACCAGACACCCTTGACCACACCACGCCAAGCCACGCCACAGGGGGGAAGGGGGAGGGGGAGTGGGGGAGAGGGGAGGGGGAGGAAGAAGGGGGGAGAGGGGGAATGGGGACGGGGGCAGAGAGAGAGAGAGAGAGAGAGAGAGAGAGAGAGAGAGAGAGAGAGAGAGAGAGAGAGAGAGAGAGAGAGAGAGAGAGAGAGAGAGAGAGAGAGAGAGAGAGAGAGAGAGAGAGAGGGTTCAGGAAAGGGAAGGGAAGGGAAGGGAAGGGTAAGGCAGGGGAGGGCGAGTGGCTGCAGAGAATGGGTAGGGTAGGGGGGGGGAGGAAGGGGGATGGTGGGGGACAAACGAAAGGAAAAGTAGCTAAGAAACAGGTAAGTACAAAAGGTGAGGGTGGTGTCAGGGGTGGGGGGAGGACTGAGGGTGTTTGCTAGCAGGGGTAGGGGGGGTTAGGGACTGAGGGTACTGACAGAGGTGAAGTACTGAGAGGAGAAATAAGGATGCAGGTCTGTAAGTAAAGGAAGGTAGGATGCAGCACCAGATCATAGCCATTTGGTAAAAAAAAAAAAAAAAAGGTAGATCTGCAGTTTTCATTAGATATGTATCTGAGGAAAATCATATGCCTGGGAGATTTGTTACTACATGTTGGCCCTACAGCCCACAACCAGTAGTGAAGATATCCCTGACTGTCTTGTTGGGGTGACAAAATAATTATTTACTTCTTGTCTGGGAACATCGAATTTCTGGGAACATTGTCAGTCTGTGGGAACATTGATGATACATTAATTATCAGATGGCAAGGTTGGCTGGCAGGTGTGTACAATAGGAAAGCAGATAAAGAAGGTAAGGATTAGTTAGGTAAGTGAGCAGGACAGCAGAAACAGTAGAGTAGGTGGGCAGATGAGCAGTAAAGTTGAGAGCACAGGATAGGTGGGCAGATAAGGGCCAGTGGGAAGGATTATATACAGCCAAGATATATGGGAGGCCAGTGAGTAGTGGTGGTGGTGGCCAGATGAAGGAAGAAGGTGAACTGGAATGGGAAGAAAGGGAGCTGGAGAAGAAAGGAAAGGAGTTAAGGAGGCAGGGAAGAAGATAAGCAGAAGATGTACAGTCGGCGGCAGAAGTCCTGTCGCCTTACCTGCTTCACCGAGACAAGCAGTGTTCATGGACTTGATAAATACGCACGTTTTCTACACTTAATAATCTCGAGTCTATGAACATCGCGTGCCTCGGTGAAGCATGTGAGGCGACAGGACTTTTGCCGCCGACTGTACAGGGATAGAAAAAGGCCAAGGCAGGGAAGGGAAGTAGTAATGGGAAGTAGATTGGTTGAGAGTTGCTGAGAAAGAAAATAATAGGACTGGGACTGGAAAGAGGAATGGACTGGGCAGAGAAGAGGAGAGGTAGAGGTCGAACAGAGGAAAGGTGAGACAGAGGAAAAAAAAAATATGATCAGCAAAGTGGGTAGAAGAGGTCAAAGAAAGGACACAGCAAGGCAAGGGAGAGACATGAGAAGCGAGAGGGAGAGACGGGACAAGAGAGAGGAAAGCTGGAGGTGCCGGTGTGAGGTTGGTACGGGGTTGTGGGAGGAGAGAAAGAGAGGGAGGGAAGAAGGAGGGTGGGAAGAAGGAGGGTGGGAGGCGAAGACGGACATAGTAACTGACCTAACAGCCTCTAACAAGACTGGTTAGTACATTATCAGACACCTTTCTAACATTACCTAGAGGGACCGAGGAGGGAAGGGGGAAGGGAAGGGTAGAGTTAAAATAGAATGTAGACAAGTCCCATCTTCCTCCCCTCCATTCACACACTAGCAACTGAATGGAAGGGGGGATAATTACTTGTTTCCCTTTCCCTCCTTGTCTATTTTGTATTTAGACCCTGATTTAGATAATCTGTTCAATTTTTAGGTCAAGGTGGGAGGCTAGGACAGGGAAAGGTGAGGACAGGTTAAGGCACTGAATATAGGAGACAAGGAAGACAGTTGAGACAGGTTTTAGGGACGTCTGAAGGAGAAAGGACGAAAGGAGACAGAAGGAGAAATGGAGAAGAGAAGGAGGAAAGGAGACAGAAGGAAGAAAGGAGACAGAGAGAAGGAAGAGAGACAGAGGAAAAAAAGAGACAGAGGTGGAAAATAAAGACAGAGGAGGAAAAGGAGAAGGAAACCGAGAAAGGACAGGAGACAGAAAGATGGACAAGTGACAGAATGAAGGACAGGGGGCAGACAAAGGACAGGAGGCAGACAAAGAAGGACAGGGGGCAGACAAAGAAGGACAGGGGGCAGACAAAGAAGGACAGGGGACAGACAAAGAAGGACAGGAGACAGACAAAGAAGGACAGGGGACAGACAAAGAAGAACAGGAGACAGACAAAGAAGGACAGGAGACAGACAAAGAAGGACAGGGGGCAGACAAAGAAGGACAAGTGACAAAATGAAGGACAGGAGGCAAACAAAGAAGGACAGGAGGCAGACAAAGAAGGACAGGAGGCAGACAAAGAAGGACAGGAGGCAAACAAAGGACAGGAGGCAAACAAAGAAGGACAGGAGGCAGACAAAGAAGGACAGGAGGCAGACAAAGAAGGACAGGAGGCAGACAAAGAAGGAACGAGGCAGACAAAGAAGGACAGGGGGCAAGCAAAGAAGGACAGGAGGCAAACAAAGAAGGACAGGAGGCAGACAAAGAAGGACAGAAGGCAGACAAAGAAGGACAGGAGGCAGACAAAGAAGGACAGGAGGCAGACAAAGAAGGACAGGAGGCAGACAAAGAAGGACAGGGGGCAGACAAAGAAGGACAGGGGGCAGACAAAGAAGGACAGGAGGCAGACAAAGAAGGACAGGAGACAGACAAAGAAGGACAGGAGACAAACAAAGAAGGACAGGAGGCAAACAAAGAAGGACAGGAGGCAGACAAAGAAGGACAGGAGACAGACAAAGAAGGACAGGAGGCAAACAAAGAAGGACAGGAGGCAGACAAAGAAGGACAGGAGGCAGACAAAGAAGGACAGGAGGCAGACAAAGAAGGACAGGAGGCAGACAAAGAAGGACAGGAGGCAGACAAAGAAGGACAGAAGGCAGACAAATAAGGACAGGAGGCAGACAAAGAAGGACAGGAGGCAGACAAAGAAGGACAGAAGAAGGAGAAGAGAGGTACGAGGCAGACAAAGAAGGACAGGAGGCAGACAAAGAAGGACAGGAGGCAGACAAAGAAGGACAGAAGAAGAAAGAGAAGAGAGAGGTAGGAGGGAGAGCACAGAGAGGGAAAGGTGACCCACGCACCACCAACCCCCAGTCATTATCCTTGTGTACGATGTGCTCTGTTGTCTGGCTCAAACTCTTACTTTCAACTCTCGTGCACTCTCCCTTTCTTTCCTCTATCACTCTCCCTTTCTTTCCTCTGCCACTCTCCCTTTCTTTCCTCTACCACTCTCCCTCTACCACTCTCCCTTTCTTTCCTCTACCACTCTCCCTTTCTTTCCTCTACCACTCTTATTATCAACTCGTGCACTCTCTCTTTCTTTCCCCTACCACTCTCCCTTTCTTTCCTCTACCACTCTTATTATCAGCTCGTGCACTTTCCCTTTCTTTCCTCTACCACTCTCCCTTTCTTTCCTCTACCCCTCTCCCTTTCTTTCCTCTACCACTCTCCCTTTCTTTCCTCTACCACTTTCCCTTTCTTTCCTCTACCACTCTCCCTTTCTTTCCTCTACCACTCTCCCTTTCTTTCCTCTATCACTCTCCCTTTCTTTCCTCTGCCACTCTCCCTTTCTTTCCTCTATCACTCTCCCTTTCTTTCCTCTATCACTCTCCCTTTCTTTCCTCTACCACTCTCCCTTTCTTTCCTCTATCACTCTCCCTTTCTTTCCTCTACCACTTTACCTTTCTTTCCTCGTGCACTCTCCCTTTCTTTCCTCTATCACTCTCCCTTTCTTTCCTCTACCACTTTACCTTTCTTTCCTCTACCACTGTTATTATCAACTCGTGCACTCTCTCTTTCTTTCCTCTACCACTCTTATTATCAACTCGTGCACTCTCCCTTTCTTTCCTCTACCACTCTCCCTTTCTTTCCTCTACCACTCTCCCTTTCTTTCCTCTACCACTCTCCCTTTCTTTCCCCTACCACTCTCCCTTTCTTTCCTCTACCACTCTTATTATCAGCTCGTGCACTTTCCCTTTCTTTCCTCTACCACTCTCCCTTTCTTTCCTCTATCACTCTCCCTTTCTTTCCTCTACCACTCTCCCTTTCTTTCCTCTACCCCTCTCCCTTTCTTTCCTCTACCACTCTCCCTTTCTTTCCTCTACCACTCTCACTTTCTTTCCTCTACCACTCTCCCTTTCTTTCCTCTACCACTTTTATTATCAGCTCGTGCACTTTCCCTTTCTTTCCTCTACCACTCTCCCTTTCTTTCCTCTATCACTCTCCCTTTCTTTCCTCTACCACTTTACCTTTCTTTCCTCGTGCACTCTCCCTTTCTTTCCTCTATCACTCTCCCTTTCTTTCCTCTATCACTCTCCCTTTCTTTCCTCTACCACTCTCCCTTTCTTTCCTCTACCACTCTCACTTTCTTTCCTCTACCACTCTCCCTTTCTTTCCTCTACCACTCTTATTATCAACCCGTGCACTTTCCCTTTCTTTCCTCTACCACTCTCCCTTTCTTTCCTCTACCACTCTCCCTTTCTTTCCTCTACCACTCTCCCTTTCTTTCCTCTATCACTCTCCCTTTCTTTCCTCTACCACTCTCCCTTTCTTTCCTCTACCACTCTCCCTTTCTTTCCTCTACCACTCTCCCTTTCTTTCCTCTACCACTCTCCCTTTCTTTCCTCTACCACTCTCCCTTTCTTTCCTCTACCACTCTCCCTTTCTTTCCTCTACCACTCTCCCTTTCTTTCCTCTACCACTCTCCCTTTCTTTCCTCTACCACTTTCCCTTTCTTTCCTCTACCACTCTCCCTTTCTTTCCCCTGGAGAGTGAGTGGGAAACCAATAGACATACAGACAGACAGACAAACACAGAGGAAAACCAGACAAACAGAGACAGACAGACAGACAAAAAAGGAAACCCAGCAGACAGCCAGACAGAGATCAATTCTACCAATCCCAACACAATAAGAAAGAGAGACAAAACTATATAGCCTGAAGCATTGTCCCGTCCCATCCTTCCTCCCTTCCCAGCCAACGCTACTAATTTTCCACTTTTGTTATAATGGGCCAGGCAGATGCTTCCTTGGTTACTTTTAGGTTATGTCTGGCTGGTGTGGCCCTAACCCTTCCTTTTATCCCCCCACACTCTCCCTCCTATCTTACCCTGCTCTTTATCTTTTCCCCTCCTCTCCTTTCTTTCCTTCAGGGTCCACACACATTGTTTTTACACTCTACCCTCTCTTTTTTTCTACCTCCACTTTCATTCTACCCTTTATCTTTCCCCCATTCTTTCTTTAGCACTAATCAACTAATAATTTTGTTTTCTTCTACTCTCATTATTTTCTACTTCACTCTTTCTCTCCTTCAACTCTCACTATAATTTTCCACTCTATCCTCTCTCATCTAGCCCTGAGAAACCGGTGGTGTAATTTTCGGCAGGTCACGAGCCCCTTGAAGCAGGCAAGGGCTTGGTGTAGCATGATGTCTGTCTGTTGGCCTCTCCACTCATCAATACTAATATACAGACTTATTAATTAACACACGCCCAAAACAGATACACCAATTGCACCGCCGGATACCCTCTCCTATCTGATACTGAGTTTGTACTTTCATTATCTTTACTTTCACTAACAAAATGTGTACCAGGCCAGGCCATGTCCTCCTACTTTCACAGTCTGTCAGCAATAGCGACCACGCTTAATTCACAACTCCATAAATTTCTGTGCACAAGATTAATCTGGAATATCTCTCAGACATTTGTTTGGAAGTGTACTCATCCTTACATACACAATCCTTTCTGATAAGCCATAAGCCACAATTTTAGACAGTCCTGAATATAACTCTCTATATGTGAAATGTCGAGGTCTACAGAGGACTATAAAACACTCAAAACTAGCAATGCAGTGAGTACCTACGGATATTTACCCAACCCCATCTTGGATAGCGCGTTGAAAATTTTATATATATATATATATATATATATATATATATATATATATATATATATATATATATATATATATATATATATATATATATATATATATATATATATATATATATATATAGAGAGAGAGAGAGAGAGAGAGAGAGAGAGAGAGAGAGAGAGAGAGAGAGAGTAGCATAGCTTGGAGGAATAAAAAGCCTTCGTTCACAGTCGACAACATTACAGACCCATTAAGGGTGAAGGGCGATGTTACAGATCAAGGTTGAAATGGCATATCCTTCAGGATAACCTTTCAGAAAATTAAATTTCTTACAGCTAGACAACGCCACATGTTTCCTCACATTTTGATCTTGTGTTATATAGTATCTGTATAAAGAATTTGTATCAGCTGTATGTGTCCTTGGAGATTAAATTTAGAGAAAAGGTAATCCTTCCGACTAGATACTGTCACAGCAATTAAGATAATATATTAACATGTTAGTATCTGTCAATATTCGTATTCACTGTAAGTGCTTCAAAGGTCAAGGTTGAAAGTCAATACTATAGGGTGACGGGAAAGAAAACACGATTAAAACAGTCAGTTGTGGCGGGTGGTTAGACGCAGCTTGCCAGTAAGAAACGCTACGTATGAGAAATCCTACAAAAGCTGCCAGTGTAAAATCATATTCTTACATAAGGCAGACAGAGACACTGGAAAAGAGAAACAGATAGAGGCACAGACAGGCAGACAGACAGACATGAATTAATTTACATATAAAAAGAAAAGAGACATACATAGATAGATATAGATAGACCGATAGAGATTGATAGACAGATAGACGGAGAAAACAGTTATTGCCCCATCTGAAATACCTACGATGCCATGAAAAATTCAGATAGTCGAGTACAGCTAAATAAAAGTATTACGTAAAACTTATTCAGTCGAAATTTCGCATCTTAATGAATTACACTTTATTGGTTCACCATATAAGTTATTCTCCTTCATTTCATCAATTCAGCTTCAGCCTCTATGACTTCAGCTACCGGAGAGAGGAAGTCATAACTCATCTTCACTCCACCGTCTGTCTGTCTCTCTGTCTGGTTGTATGTCTGTCTGTCTGTCTCGTTGTCTGCCCGATCGATATTAAGATAACACGAACAATAGGAAGAGGATCATGATAAATTTCTCTGAGGTTGTTCACACTATCCATTATATTAACCTGTGCTTAAAATGTTGGTGTAAAATGAAGTATTAAATTTATGTATGTAATCTGCAAATATATGAAGTATTTAAGTATGTGGGTAATATGTTGACTCAAATATATCAATAAACAGATGGGTAATCACTGTACTACGAAAAAGGATGTAGGTACAATTTTTGCCTCAGGAATTATTTAGTCAAACACGAAGACGGAGTTCACCACGAAATTATACAAACGATAACGATACCTTGACTGATTAAGTGACTGACTAACTTGAATAACTGACTTTACCGAGAGACAGACTAACTTGACTGAGAGAGAGACAGACTAACTTGACTGAGAGAGAGAGAGACTTGACTGAGTGACTGAATTGACAGAGACTATCTGAACTGACTGAGAAACTGCCCAACTTGACTGAGAGAATAACTTGACTGACTGAATGAATGACTTGACTGAGGGACTAACTTGACTGAGAGACTAACTTGACTGAATGAATGACTTGACTGAGGGACTAACTTGACTGAATGAATTACTTGACTGCGGGACTGACTTGACTGAGGGACTGGTTGACCTGACTGAGATAAAGACTGAATTGACTGAGACTGACTATACATGACCTCTCTTTATTCCACCCAAGATTACGTACGAATCAAAGTAATAGGGGTCGACACGAGGATGATTAATGGGGGATGCTGCAAGTGAGGGACCCTATACAAGGATGGGGGCACATTACGTTTGGTGAAAGTGTGTCAACGGGATGCATTACTGTCTTACTCTCTGCATTACTCTCTTACTCTCTGCATTACTGTCTTACTCTCTGCATTACTCTTACTCTCTGCATTACTCTCTGCATTACTCTCTGCATTACTCTCTGCATTACTCTCTTGCTCTCTGCATTACTCTCTGCATTACTATCTTACTCTCTGCATTACTGTCTTACTCTCTGCATTACTCTCTTACTCTCTGCATTACTCTATTACTCTCTGCATTACTCTATTACTCTCTGCATTGCTCTATTACTCTCTGCATTGCTCTATTACTCTCTGCATTACTCTCTTACTCTCTGCATTACTCTCTTACTCTCTGCATTACTCTATTACTCTCTGCATTGTGGGTCGAACAAGGCAGAGTTTATGGGTATACGTAAGGATCGTGTTGATATAGTTGACAATTTTAAAGATACCAAAGTCCTTTAAAGTATATATGCCAGGGAATGGTAAACGAGCTACCTCCGTCAGAATAGTGGGTCGACAAAGGGAGATGTTATGGGGTTAGGTAGAGATCCCTTTGGTATAGTTGGCAATTTTATAATTACCAAGTCCACCAAACGATGCCAGGAAAAGAACAACCAACAGGTTATACTGAGACAAAGTGATTTATATTCTTCATTGATTCATTCGCTGTCCTCTCTATCTTTCTCTTCATGCCTTCCTCAATAATTTCTCCCTCCCTCCCTACCTCACCCTCACTCAGTTCCCAGTTATAAAGTGAACGTTTTCCCATCCTCGTTTCCGGCAACAGCTCATATCGCATTCTTGACTGGGGTTCACTCCAACTCACTTTCCTCCATCCTCTTGACAAACTTGGGCTTCTCCTGTCTTCAAATTGGTCTTCCGAGGACTTGATGACACTCAAACCTTGCCCTAGCAACTCTAAACCCGAGAACGAAGGATGAATGACGAGGACGAAGGAATTATATGCCTGTGTGATAGACCCTTTATGCACGAAACTGATGTTGTCGGATTTCCTCTGCCTACCACAAGTATTACTCGTACCGGAGGGATGGGTGGGCCCGGAAGGAGCTTGTACAGTCACGGACATAAATGTTGTCTCAGTTTTTTTCCTTTGAATAACAAACAAATACATGGACTTTATACATATTGAGTGAAAAATAGAATGAGCATTGATGCCTATAAGAGAATATGTAGTTGCCAGTACTTTTCCTGAATCATCACTTGTTAGTCTGGTTATCAGAGCTTACAGATTCTCACATGAAGTATATTTTTGTCGGCCACCGTAGTTCTTGAGTGTTTGGCTGGGAAGAGCATGAGACTGCATTATTTTATGTATGGACTATGGATACACACAACATACTGTATATCAGTACGCAATATTGCCTGGAAGGCACAAATACAGTTGCCAGCAAATAACTTGAGCAAACAAGGCAACGCGTCGCTATGATGGATTGCCAACATAAACATTATACTTGCAATCCATCTCTTGACTACAAAACACTCTTGAAAGCTGACTGTTACAGGCTCCAGTTTACTTTAGTCACTGATGGTCCCAGTGATACTTAGTAGAGCTAAACATCATGGTGGTGATAAACTGGATGTCTTGGGGTGATTGCCTACCGGTTGTACCTCATTTATAAACAGTAAACATACTCGTCCTGATTTCAAAAGAGGACCTTCAAATCCTACATTATTCCAGCTGAGTAAGACTGCTGCCTTTTGTATTTTATGGTTGTATGGCTCAGCGTTTCTGCGAAAGTGACCTTGAATCGATTCCGGTACAAAGAAGTGTTTGTGTTGGGTGTGGCTGACAAGGGCAGGGCAGGGCAGAGCTGAACCGGACAATGCAGGGTAGGGCAGGACGCGGTAAAAGATGGCAGAGCAAGGCGAGGCAAGAGAGGGCAGGGAAAAGGGGAGAACTTCCAAATAGCCAATAAGTCTGTTGTAGTTCGACAGTGTTTTGTATTCCTTTGTATCTTTCTCTCTTTTGGCCTCTCATCTATCCTTCCCTCTCTCGTATTCACACAGATCTTCTTTCCTTCCCACTTCTTATATTATTTCCTTTACAATACAGCCATTTTTCCATTATCCTCTATATCTCTCTCTCTCTCTACATTATCCCCTCTGTTTCTCTCGCTCTCTTCCACCCTTCTCTCTCATCCACCCTCCTCCTCTCCCATCCACTCTCTCCATTTTTTTCTCCCTGAATCTCGCACCATATCAATCTCCCAGTCACTTCCTCCACCCATCCTTCTCTTGTCTTCATTCCATTTCCCCCCTTTCTCCTCTTTTCCCACAGTTCCCTCCTTCCAAATCCTTACTCGCATATCTTTCCTCCCTATATATATACTCATTTCTTCCTCCCATTTCTTTACTTCCATCTCTTTCCTCCCTAACTCCTCTTTCCTCTCTGTCTTCCCCCACTTTCTTCCTCCCTCTGTCTTCCTCCTACCACCTCCACCTCCACCTCCTCCTTCCGATATAACCCCCACCCCCACCCTCTCGTCTTCCTTCCCGCAATTCAAGGCTACCCCAACCCACCCCTCCCCACCCCACTCCTTCCTTTCCTGGTCTCATTAAGGGGCTTTACATCATTACCTCTTTGGCTACGGTGAGCAGGTGGAGGGAGGAGAGGAGGGGATAAGGAAGGGAGGAGAGGAGGTGATAAGGAAGGGAGGAGAGGAGGGGGTGAGGAAGGGAGGAGAGGAGGGGGTGAGGAAGGGAGGAGAGGAGGGGGTGAGGAAGGGAGGAGAGGAGGGGGTGAGGAAGGGAGGAGAGGATTGGGTGAGGAGAGGATTGGGTGAGGAAAGGAAGGGAGGAGAGGAAGGGAGGGGGTAAGGGAGGAGTAGAGAAAGGGGTGAGACACGGGAGATAAGCGGCCGAAGAGTGAGAGAGAGAGAGTTAGGAAAGGAGATATACTGTAGATGGAAAGGGAGATGATGGAGAGGAGATAAGAGTGAAAGGGGGCGGGAGATGAAGGTAAAATTTGAATGGAAGGGAAAGTGTAGGAGGGAGGAAAGGAGGTAGCAGAATGGAAGGAATGCAAATGAAGTGGAAGGAGACAGAAGAAAGAAGGATGCGGTAGATGGATGGACAAGGAAAAGAGAAGGGGCTAAGGAAAGAAGCAGAAAATTGGGGAAAGGGGACAGAGAGAGTAGAGGGGAACAGGAAGGAAGTGGACAGAGGGAGGGCAAGGAGTGTAGAGGTTTGACAAGAGGGGAAAGGGAGGGAGGGATGCATGTAAGATAAGAGTACAGTAACCTAACAGAGACTGAATACATTAGGAGAACTGGTCGGGACTACATAGGCTGCCACACTATACTCCTCAACACACAACACTATACTCCTCAACACACCACACTATGCTCCTCAACACACCACACTATACTCCTCAACACACTCCAACACCATCACAGAGCAAAGGGGATAACACACAACACTATACTCCTCAACACACTTCAACACCATCACAGAGCACAGGGGACAACACACCTCACTGTACTTCTCAACACACTTCAACACCATCACAGAGCAAAGAGGACAACACACCACACTGTACTCCTCAACACACTCGTTCATTAATTCACCCATATAAACATATCATAATACATGGGAGAACAAAAACCACACTGTACTTTTCAAATAACTCTACCAACCATCCAAGCACATCACATTGCACACCACATCACAGCAATTTTTTCATCTCACACAGGAGCCATCAAGAGTTTCTATATATGTAAGAGACCCACATCTATATTAGGATCAATAGTGGCCCTCGTATATAAATAGGGGTCCTCATATATAGTTATGGCTCTTATATGTCCTAGGGATACTCTGGGATATCATATAATGAGTATGGGTCCCTCATTCGTTAGTAAGGGTCGTCATTAGTGTTGGGGGATGTGCCTAATTTACATTTTGGAGCTTTACACGTGTATAATTTGCCAAAATGGATATCCTGAAGGGAGGGAGGGAGGGAGGGAGGTATGAGGCAAGAATATATGTAACAAGGTGGGTAGAGACATGGGCGTGGAATACAAAGAAATGGGTGGAAATGTCTTGAACTGTGATGGGCGGTGATGCTATAGGCCAGGGGAATACACCCAGCGAAAATGGGCGTTGTAGATTTTACCTTGTTTTGTTGCAGCGAAAATAAATTCAGAGTTTTCACCAACAAAAAACAACAAAATGAAAAACAAGAAATCGTGTTCTCGTTACGTTTGGTAGTCTGTGCATCCGCAAAACAATATCAGCAAGAATACTTACTTGGTGTCAAAACTAAAACATTATAAGCAAACATGAATTAAACGTAGAGAAAGCAAATACTTATAGATGCAGACGGAGGGGCACCAAGAGAAATATTTGATGTCTTTTGAATTTAAACAGTGAGTAAAAGAAACGCGTCGAGGTGCCAATGAGCCTGGACCGACCACCTGCCTTTCTCTCCAACATTTTCTTTTTCATTTAAATAATGTCTTTATCTTCTCCTATTTATCATAGCCAACTTATTCTCTCGCTTGTTTTTATCCATACATTTCTGTCACTCTTCATTTGGCTGGCCCTTCCTTTCCTCTCTCCCTTTCCCTTGTCTCCTTTTCGTTTTGTCCTCCCCTTTCTCGTCCGTCTTCTCTCCACCATCTACCTCTCGTCCCCTACTCAACCAACCCTTTCTTCGTCTTCTGTCACCTCTTCCTTACCCTTCCATTCGTCCTTTTTCTTCTCCCCTAACATCCCATAGCCTCCCTTTCTTCCTTTCCCTGCATTCCCTATCCCTTTTCTTTCTTTCACTGTATTCCCTCTCCCCTTTCTTCCCTTCCCTGCACAATCTATCCTTTTTCTTCCTTTCCCTATTCCTTTAACCTTTCCTTTCATTTCTTTTCCTACCACCTTCTATACACAATGTTCGTGTAACCCGTCTCATAAATTTATGCTTTTTTTTGCTCATCTTTTCCAATTTCTTCCTCCTTTTCAATTCTCCCTTCTCTCCTTTTCCTCTATCCACCTTGGGACCATCGCTCCTCCTCCTCCTTTTTCTCCTTTTTCTCCTTCTCCTCCTCCTCCTTTTTCTCCTTTTCCTCCTTCGCCATTTTCTCCCTTTTCTCCTTCTCTTCCCTCCTCTTCTTGGAAATTTGCCCACTATTCTTATTGTTCCCTATGCCCACCTCCTTCCCATTCTTCTTACTACCTCGTACGTAGGTTCCCCTTCCCAATCTCTCATCCTCCATCACCACCACGCACCTTCAACCTTCCTTCCCCTTCCACGCACCTACCTATCCAGTCCCCAACATACTCCATCCCACCTCCGTTCCCCATCCCCTCCCCCAATCCGTCTGACGCCCTATAGCCTTACAGGTGCTGGGAGTATATAAGGCGGGAGGAGCGGACCCAGCACTCCAGTAACACCGAGAAGTCCACCAAGATGAGATACCTCGTCGCAATCTTCCTCTTCATCGCTGCCACCGGTACGTTTCGGCCATTAGCGTTAATTCGGCGCACATTTGCTTTTCCGCCGTGAATACAGTACCGATAATTATTTAATACAAATCATGAGGAAGTATAATTATGATATTGGTGACGATGGTCTATAACAATTACAGGAGGGGGAATTAAAGTGTTGAGAGAAGTGAATGGTGCAGTGATAAAAGAGGAAGTTAATGACTGTGCTTTGTGGGCGAGAGTGACACAGTGATTGACAGTAAAAATATTAAGCACATTTTTTGAGCTATCGAATTCTCTCCATTTTTTTCTTGTCAGACATTATCGTATTTTATTGATTTTCCAACTTTTAAGTGAGAATGGCGTGTTTCTTCTATACAGTAGTAAAAATATTTGGGATTTTCTTTCGCTTACCGTCTTTATCGAATTATGCCAGATCCCTCATTCCAATCTTCTTTCGTTCATTTTCATTTATTGACTGATCTTACTTTCTCCTTCACTTGTTTGTTATCCATAACCTTCTCTCTCTCTCTCTCTCTGAAACGGAGAAAAAGCCTTCACCGCAAATCCGTTACTAAACCGCACAAAAATCGAGCCGTTGTCTGTATTTACAAGTTTTTCTTTCAATTCGTCAAATAATAAATAATGTTATGAATATTAGAGTTATATTACGACCTCGATATAATCACACACACTCCTATCAATGATTGGGAACGTTGTAACAACAAATATCTAAAGCTCTCTATTATAATTTCCGCCTAATAAAGCAAAAATATACTTTAACTCGGAAAATACCAAAGAAATACCCTTACAAATATCATCAAAATAATTCCTGTCATTCTGTATTCCCTTCACAATAAGTAGAGTTCTTAAAATGTGTATTCATCCCTTATCTTCATATCAATAGCTAAATAAACACAAGAAGAATTAAATAAACATCAGTGTCAATACTCACCCTTTGGTCACTTCAACTCTTGTGGAGATTCCAACGGTGTATAAAGTAGTCATCAGTACAGTACTCGCCAAGACCACACTGTGGTGTTGTACAGGGGGAGGTCTGCATTTTTCACATGGCACTGGAAAGCCTGAGGCATATGTCCTACAACACTGTGTCACGCTTGTCCCACGGAGCCTGCAAGTATGGGAGATTAACAGTTAGAGTTAGGTTAGATATATTTTAAACTCGAGCATAACATTTTGGTTTAATAACAAAAGTGGAATTAACAATGTCGCCTCAGTTAACGCATTTACACAGTATATTCATCAGGCCTATACTGTGTTACACATTAAATCAGTCACTTGATACTTTAAATATGTCTAATTAACTTTCACATGCATGGTGTTTTGTTTCCTAAGTCCTTGTGAATCATGCAGTTATGTGTCTGAATCCCGGTAAATCAGCTTGAGAGTCACAGAGTGTAAAACTATCGGTAGTTTAGTTAGTTTGGTCTGTATACATCACGGTCACAACATCCGGGTTTGGACGTGTGATGAATAGTTTGTAGGACTTCTTACAAGAATTCACATCATGATGGGCGATGACATTGACCAAAGTGACGGTTCCATTAATTTTAAGATGTATAGAGCCATCGTAACGGTTCCATTATATTCTAAGATGTATAGAACCATCGTAACGGTTCCATTATATTCTAAGATGTATAAAGCCATCGTAACGGTTCCATTAATTTTAAGATGTGTTGAACCATCGTAACATTTCCATTAATTTTAAAATGTATAAAGCCTTCGTAACTATTCCATTATATTTTAAGATGTTTTGAGCTATCGTAACGTTTCCATAAACTTTAAGATGCATGGAGTCATTGTACCATCACCGTTACTACCTAGCCTACATGAAACTTGTTTAGAATATACTTCGTGGAGCCGTGTCACGTATACCCGGTAGCGGGAAATAAAGTGGTGTCACGTAGCGGAGAAAAAGGTGCGATTCATGCCGGGTGGCCGTGATTGTTTCCTCATATAGTAATTGTATTTTTTCCTTCACTGTTTCCAGGTCAGGCTGATGGCGCAGTGGGGATGTTTTTCTCACATTTCTATGATGTATTAACCCTGTGTTCATTTCAGATTTTTTTTTTTTTTTTTTTTTTTTTCTTTTTATCTATCGCGTGTTTGTTGTGTTGGGAGTGTCCTGTATGTTATAATTTATGTGTTTGTTATGAAGGAATGTGTCCTCAAATATGACTAGTGTTGTAACGCGTATGTTGTGGTGTTTAATATCCTACTGCATTGTCCTGTAAGCATTATATTATGAAGGATGTTGTGCAAGAACGATAGGAGACTGTATACATATATGATTGACTATTTTTGGCGTGGAGAGAGAGAGAGAGAGAGAGAGAGAGAGAGAGAGAGAAAGGAAGAAAGCGTATAGATTTCAAATGAGGCCGTATGCATAGAAGGTTACGTGCCGTGTATAATTATGCATGAGATACTTCTGCTTTCTCTCTCACACACACACACACACCCATAGCCTGTATATTAGACCTCACCCAGTTTCATTCTTTTCAGTATCCATCACTGCGCTCTCTCAAAATCCGTCATCACTAGTTGACATTCTGAATATAATAAGGGGATTTTTGTGATCTATAGGTAACTCAGAAGCTAATTATTCCTCCAAATTCTGCCATGAAACCAACTATTGTTGTTCTATTGAGGCAACTTGTTCCTTGGCGTAGTTTGGTGGAATCCACAGCTCCAAATTTCTGCGACAGCAATGAATATCATCTTTCCTTATTGACTCCAGACTCTTCCCTTTCTTCTCCCCTTCATCTTCTTCTTTCTCCTTGCCATACCCTGTCCTCCTCCCTTCCATACCCCTACTTACATTTCTTTAGTTCCTGCCAACCCTTTCCTTTCACTCCATACTCAGACCTCCTCCCCCATACCCCATCCCTTCCCACTCTGACCTAACCTGTTTTTCTGGTGATGAAAGTGAAAGGACTCCTTTCCTTCCCTCCTCCTCCTCTTCCTCCTCTTGCCTTCCCTTCCCTATTTCTCCTTTCTTTTCCTTCCCTCTTACACCATTATCATCCCTTCTCCCTCTCCCTTGACCTTTCCTCCCTAGCTCCTTTCCCCTCTCTCTTTAAACGCTCTTATCCTTTTTTTCCCTCTTTACGCGAATTGCTCCCTTCATTCCTTCCTTCCTTCCGTCTTTCTTTCCTGGGTCACCTAACGTCCCCTACCAAAATTTTATTTACCAATCAGAACTCTGTAACCTAACCTGAGCCATTCACCTACCAGAATCAACTCTTGTAACCTAACATGACCTATATACCAACCACAACCCTCTCACCTAACCCATTCACCTATCAGTGCCCTGTCACCTATCCCATGTACCCCGGCACCTAACCCCCCCCCCTCTCCCTCTCTCATGCACCCCACTTTTCTCCCTTCACTTGACTGACACCAAACGCATCATTGTCTTTGCCAGATCGAGTTTTTCTACTCATTTTCACAACTCTTCATTCCTCAGATTTTTTATATTATATATATACCGTAACTTTTTATATATTTATTACTCGTCGCTGGTATTTAATTGGATTTCCTCATCGTTCGTTTACCTCAAAGAAACTTAAGTAAATTTTTAATACCACTTTAGTTGTTAATATTCACGGTCTCTAGCAATAAAAACGTGGCGTCACATTAATTCCTTCATCGATTTCGTGCCCCGGTTCATAAATATATGTCCTGTACCATGGAGTATGTATTCAGACTATTGTGTGGTTGTAACAATGTACGGTCATTACACTGTGTGGTTGTTGTTGTGGTTGTCTTACTCACTCTGAATCAGTTATGAGAGACGTAAAAATATTATGACTGTGGGAGTATTGGTGACAAGGTTGTCAAAGAATACAAATTGCTTTCTTGTGCTTCTAATGAGTGTTGTAAATCTTCTATCGTGTGAAATCTGGCAACAATAATAATGATAATAATAATGAATATGAAAATTTATCTAAAATTTTCTAAGCAAACATGCACTCTTACGAAGATGATTTCTATCTATTTACTTATGTTTACAAATCTATTTATCCGTCCATCTATCTGTACATCTATCTCCATATCTGTAAATTTACCTATCTATCCACTTATCCATCTATCTATCCATTTCCTCGTGGTATTATCGACCCATGTCTACCTGAACCAATATCTCGATTTAGTAAACAATGTCAGGTTCCCTTTCTCTTTCATCTGGACCTTCTCTGAATATTAAGAGAGGCTGGTTTACTCCCCCCCCCCCTTCCCCAGGCCACCCTCCTCCTCCACACTCCCTTCCTCTAAAACTGTGCATGTGTGTGTGTTGGTGTGTGTGTGTGTGTGTTGCTGTAAACCTTCACTCACATAATATCTTTTGTGTGTTCCCTCTCATTCTCCGTGTGTGTGCTCGCTCTTACAGTCTCATAATGTCTTCCTTATACTCTTTTCTCACCGCAGCTCTCTCTCTCTCTCTCTCTCTCTCTCTCTCTCTCTCTCTCTCTCTATCAATCCGTCCGTCCGTCCATCCATCTATCTAACTGCACATTTCCTTCCTTCCGTCCTTCCCCGAGTGAAAGTGAAAGGGTCATCGCTCTGAGTGGGAAGTTATGGCTCGTCACGGCAGGAGACAGCAAGGTTAGGACGGAGGGATAGAGAGAAGTGCGTGAAGGATGGCTAGGAAGGAAGGAGAGAGAGAGAGAGAGAGAGAGAGGATGGATACGGGAGAATAGAAGAATAGTATGTTATTAAGACAGAGTGAAGGGAAAGGTAGGAGAGAAGAAAAGAGCAGAATACAGGAATAGAGATAAAGTATATAATAATGAGAGAGAGAGAGAGAACAAGCCTAAGTGGTAATTACAATGCAGATGGTTCGTTTTCCACCATTAGTTCACTCATAAATCATTCTTCTGCACAAACCTATTTAAATATCTCCCGTACCAGTCTCTTTCCTGAAGATGGAAGTTACGTCATATAATGTAGAGAACGTCTGAGAAAGAGGAATTTAAAGGAGGTAGTAACAGACATAAGAAATAAAACCAAGATTATATTTGTGGCAAGCCAACTAGTGCGATGTAAGATATTAATTGCTGTAAGAAAACCAAAAAAATAGAACGAGTAAATGAGAGATAGAGAAGGGTTTGGGCTCCGTGCTCACACCAGAAAATCGCATCAAGCGTTCGTTGGAAAGTTTGGCTCAGCGTGGCTTTCGTCTCTCACGCCACAGAGTTTACTGAACTGTGCCGCAGCCAAACCCCCCATCGGTCCCTCCTACACCATCCCCATAGCTTTCATGTACCCATCTAACCATACCAAACTGAATTATATAGGAAATTTTAGCCTAACCCTTAACACAATCCAAGTATATCCTCCCACCCTTGAAGAATAGTCGATAGTTTAAAATACAGTTCAGACAGAGGTATGGATGTGTCGTAAGCAATCTGAAATCTTATGTTCACAACTCTATCTACCTCTTAGCCCTCACTATATCCCTAATTACCTCATCATACCTCTAACTACGTCACCATCTCTCCTAACTACCTCCCTATACCTTAAAGACTTCACCAAACTCCATACAAGTTCTCTCTCTGTCGCTCACCAAAGCCCTAACTATTTCTGTAACCATCGCCCAACAGTTTAACTACCTTCCATCACGACTCATGCAATTTCTCTCCGGCCCTCAACCATCCATAGCCCTAACTACCTCACAACCACAGTCTAAATAAGTTGTGTCTGGCCCTGGTTTCCCCACGAGTGACGTGAGAAAGTTTCGTTCTCTAGGCTTCCCATTCTCAGTCTATTATGGTTCTCCTCTCCTTTCATGACTCTTTGGGCTTCTCCCTTCGTCCCGCCCTCCTTCCCCTGTCCTTAATTTATGTGACCAGTCCCAACCAACTCTCTAAAACTGTTACTAACCTGTACCAGCCCTCCACAACTGTTTCTAGCTCTCACCAACCTTCCACAACTACGTCCCTACTTTTTACCAGCTATTATTTTTTTTCTTAGTTCTCTGCCGTGATGCCTATCCTCAAACCAACATTTCAACTCTTGCTCATAGGCTCAGTTAAGCAACATGTAGCTCTTACTGTTATCTTATAATTTGTGCTTTAATGATTCAGTCCTTCGGCATCCAGTTCAGAATATCGTCGGGCTTGAATGTAGCAGGATCTAGCGACATAGTTTTGAGGCATATTCAGGTTTCAATGCGACCTCTACCCTTTGGAACAGAGATGCTCTGAGCTAATCGACGACCATTATAAAAAGCGACACTCTGTAAATATCACCAAATGTGCGAGAGTTGCGCGAGAGTGATAAGACGAAACCAGTTTGATCAGCCTCGTTCCGGCCGGCTATACGTCACCCCCACCCCAGTAAGATGCCAGAGAGAGAGAGATGCCCCAGTTTAGTGCATTCTTTTCTTTTCTGTATTACATGCATTTAAAAATCACGTCCTTCCTCGTCACAAGGTAACCATAATAATCAACACAGCTTTACTTTCACCTCTGCCAACACACACACACACACACTTCCTCCAGACTCGAACTGCGTCATTGTTTCTCCCCCTCGTGTTCTCCGTGACCCTTGAGATGTCAACAAAAGCCTCCTGTGACCCCCTGTAATTCTCTGGTTGACGTAAACATGACATGACGCAACTGAAATTTCGGCATAAAGTGAATAATGGGCTCGATCTTAGAGAGAGGGTAAATGGCAAGCAATTCAAACAGAAAATGGGTATAAATTGTGTTATTAAGGCGAAAGTGGAGGCCATACGATGAAACTACACCACGGAATGAGGTGTAAATGGCAGGAATCAAGGTAACAAGGAAATAAAAGTTGGTAGATTGCTCTTTATTTCAAGTGACAAAACACACAAGAGGATGCCGAGACGCAAGCAGTTACGAGCGCAATTTACAACGAGTAGAAAAAAGTGGACGAAGGAATTATTATTAGAGGGGAAATTCATACTCGTAGGAAGTAGAAACGTGTAACCTGAATAAATACTGCCACTGGTGACAGGCTAAGTCAGTCTTCTCTCTCTCTCTCTCTCTCTCTCTTTGAACTTGTCAAGGTTGTAAAAGAAACCTGAACTTTGAATCTGTGGCCAGAGTGTTCCTCTCACTTAGGATGTGATTGACCGCGTCTTAGGGTCACTCTCTCTTCCCTACTTCACTTTTAACCTCCCCCTTCAACTATCACTTTCCCCGATACACACACACACACACACTCTCTCTCTCTCTCTCTCTCTCTCTCTCTCTCTCTCTCTCTCTCTCTCTCTCTCTCTCTCAAAAGAAATAGTCTTCCTGATTATGAATGTGATGAGCGAAAATATGCAATTATGATCATTAGGAAAGATTATATAATACATTAATAACTTAAACTTGCATGAAAAATGAAGATAATGTTTTATCGAATACCAAACAATAAAGAATCTGAAAGGGCGAAGGAGTTACAACAATTTAATTCAACTCATGAACAAGCTGTATGTTTCCAAAGTCTAAGAACATAAGTAACGGACCCAGGACAATAGTTTAGTTTGGGTCTTTTCTAGTGTAAAATTGGCTGTAATCGTAGCAAACATTTAATATAGTGGATAAATCTATAACATTATATTTCGCCTTGTTTTAGTGGAGTAATTAAGATCAGTAACCAATAAGAAAGTCCCCCTATTCGTTTGCTTCTACACATTCTATCTTCGAGTCACGTTTAGTTCTTTTATACTCGTTTAGTCTCTATCACGGTCGAGTTAGTGGTCTCTATATACTTTTTCCTCTCCCGAGTTACTTGAGGGAAAGTTACACAGGTGTCATGCTTTCTCTACAAACACTTTCTCTTCATCATCGTCCTGGTTAAAATATTGGCAATAAGTTTTTTCCGTCTCTGTACTTGTTTACTACAGAATTTTTTGTAAACATATTTAAACTAAATTTTTCTTGAACTTTTTTATTTCCAATTTTCCCGCGCAGTATGCCAAGGAATAATTTTAGTGTTTTTTCAATATTGTTTTTAGACAATATTGTGAAACAAGATTTCCAGCATGAGATAATGGAAGTAAAAATTCATTTCGAAAATATCAGTCTAGTCAAACTACGATAAATAATCCTCAGCTGAGGGTCTCAGTGACGGCCACCAGTGTTTACATCCGTGACGTCACAGTTGCCAGGTGTACAGTTGCCAATTTAGGGCTTTCACGACCGGTGTTGTAAATTTCCTACGGCTAGATGTACTTTTGGAGCAGTTTCTTTACCAGTGGTGATCATACCCCTTGAGATTGAAAGATAAGTTTTCTAGAGACACGAGGATGCTGATATCAAAAGAGCCTTACAGAAGGGGTACAAAAAACGTTAATATTCGCTGATATGTATCAATAAAACAAGGTGTTCTTATTTACCAATAATGTTGAATGCTATTATTATTTTGTACTGCCTAATGCAGTTGTGACAAACTCTTAAATTAATTGAACATGGGATATTTACACCACCGGTCGTCAACAACCAGCAGAGTTGGCAACTGTGGGTCCAGGTGTTCCAATGTTTACCGGGTCACTAGGGCAGCGAGCGTTAAATGTGGAACGTTGGTGGTTCAGTGTCGCTTTCCACAACAACGCCGCAGGATCACATGTGGTGGAAACTAGTTCATCAGAGAAGCTCAAAGGAATACTGCCGAGATGGTCCGATAGGGAGCTCATTTATATTACTAACAACGTACTGTACATACACCACCGTCAGGCCAATACTATAAAAGGGTTTTGGCGTCCCTTCGGCCCCAGCCACTAATTTTCAGTTCTTTAACTGTCCCTCTTTTCTTTCCATTTCCTTCCTGCTTGCTGTCTCGCTTCTCTATCACCTTTTTCTGGCGCTGTATGACCTCTTTGTTGCGGCGTAAAATATCAATCAATCAATCAATCCACCGTCAGCGGGTGTACAGTTGTTACGGGTTATTTAAATAACAATCACTCTTCTCTCTAAATGTATAGAGTGATAATGAACTTCTACACCGCTTACTTAACCTTGCCAGTATTGTATTGTAATATTTCTCTTGATAACGTCCGAATCTAGTAATGGCTTATACACACCATACAGTGGTACACATTACCTCTGTTGTGGGACCTCATCAACGAAATTCATCGTATCAAAAGGTAAATAAACTGGTGGGCAGAAATTAATTAAATGGAGAATCCTCTACCTCAACTTGGTCACTTTCCCACCCGTCTTAGTTACCCTAAATAAAACTTTCCCCGCCTGATGTGTGTTGTGTTGAAGTCAGTTCCACCACCACCACCACTTGCACGGTCCTTACTTTGACAAATATGGGAGTTTCGAGACATAAACGTGTAGTCAGAGGTGTAAAACTTTTTATTTTATTATTATTGTTGTAATAAGGACGAGCGTGCTCTGTCTGAATGTAGTGTGAATGTTTGACGATATAAATGAATGCGAGAGATACATGGATTTTGAAATATATAAAGCTCATATGTACCGTTTTCCCTTACAGGACATAGTTTTTGTTTTTTTGTTTTTTTGCGTATATAGTTAACGGATTGAGCAAGTGGTGACGAATGCAGTCAATAGAAACATTTCGGTCAGTCTGCAGTCGTCATTACTATACAAGAAGATATCAGTGGGATTTCTGCGACTCTCCTCCCTTCTAACTTTCTCCCCTCACATTAACCTCTCTCTTGACACACCATTACCTCCCTCTTTGCAGTAATTAAGGGACTTGTGGTGTTTCCAGTTAATTGTGGGCTACTGATTCCTTCAAATTGTGTCCTGTTTTGCGGCAATGTTTGAAGGAAGCTGCCAATGAACTGATATAACAAGATCCTTAATTATGACGAATAAAGACTAAAGCAAGTTACTAATGTGTGCACGCAGTTCCTTTACACCACAATGCCATGAAACGCGTCATCAAGCCTACTGTACGTAAGAGCTCCTAACATTAATTAAGAAGACTGCATATCTTGTTGGCAAATTGGAAAACTACTGATTCCTCCTAACTAAGCCAGAAAACAGACACCCTCAGTGGTGCTAACAGGGGACCTGTGTTTTCGTAGCATAATTTGGAGGAATCAGAGACCTTCCAATAATATTTACCAACAATATAGAGTTTTCACTTAACTGCAATACCGAGTAGGCTATTCTAAATAAAAGCCTGGTCGCAGCTACTACATTTATCACTACTTGGACCATAAAATTTTATCAGATCTGGTCAATTCGAAGCAGCAGAGACTGATAACTATATAAACGTATATCATCAGTGTTTGTTGTTTATGTTTTCCAGATCTAATAGTTCAAGGTCCACACACACAGAATAGCAATATAGCACTTACAGAATAGTAGTATAGTATTATGTGACCGGACTTTTGCTCGTGATGGCACTAACTGTCTGTACTGCATCCTGGGAGGAATGTCTTCCCTTTGACAATCTATTTAAGGGGCAGGATTTTTGTTGGTGATTTTCAGGCTACTGATTCCTTCACGCTATACCATAAAAACAGCAAGCATATTGGGTATGTTTATTTCGTGACAGTTTGGAGGAATTAGTAACATCCAATTTGTCCACAACAAATGTCCACCTCTGAAAGTTAACTGAAATGAAGTAGACTTCTTGGATTTATTTTGTTGCTTTAATGTGATTTGCATTACGATTACCCAAAACACGCTTTTTATGCAATGACCCTAACCCTAACATACCTCAGCTACAAATCGTAGCAAATAAATCAAAATAACAATCGTTTGATTAATCACAAAATTTCCATGCGTCAAAACATATTACTGCATCCATCAGCAGGTTACGTCAACAGTCTGAGATTTACTTTGACTCGTTTCAAGCCCTTCATGAATTGCAAATGCTGACTTGCACTGCCTTGCTGACGTGGCTGATCATACCTTGCTGACTGGCTGTTTACGTTACACAGTTGCCAGTTTGGCGTTCTTTCACTGCCAGCAGAGTATACTTGCTAATGTGCTAGTGCTTTTTGTAAACATAGGAATTGATGAATGATGGTGTGTGTGCATGCAATATAATCACTAATCTTATTCACTCCCTCCCCACAAAAAAAAGTCTTACGTTAACAAAGTTAAAGAATTTGTCAACTTTGCATAATTGATCTTACGTAACAAGTACAGTAGGCCTTAACATTATTTTTTCTCTTGTATGACATTCTATTATCCCTCCATGCATGACATTTTTCTTTTTTCAGGAGTCTTTGTACAGCACGGCATTAAGCAATATGATTTTTTTTTATAATGTTGCTGTAACCACGCCATGCAATATAAACACAGTAAAATAATGTTGACGTTGCATGTTATTGTAATGTGCAGCTCCGTATGGGGTTGCTGAATATAATTATCCTAACTAACATGATAACAACTTTTCTATCTCCTCATCATAATATTCTACCTACTTATTCTCTCTCCACCTTCCCTCCTTCACTACCCCATTACCCGTTCTACTTAACATCCATCCTTCTTTCCTCTTACCTTTCACAAAACCCTTACCCATTCTACTTAACATCCATCCTTCTTTCCTACTCCCTTTCACAAAACCCTTACCCATTCTACTTTACCTCCACCCTTCCTCCCTTTCACAAAACCCTTACTCATCCTACTTTACCTCCACCCTTCTTTCCTCTTCCCTTTCACCCAACCCACCATCTGACTTCTCTCCTCCTTCACTTACCATGCAGGCGCACAGCAGTCTTCAGTCACACCGGGCGGGAGCGGAAACTATCAATGTCCACACGAGTTCGGCTTTTACCCCCACGCGACCGCCTGCGACAAATACTACACCTGTGACGCTGGGGTACCGACGCTTAAGACCTGCGGAAACGGCCTCGCCTTCGACGCCAGCGACCCCGAGTTCCTGAAGGAGAACTGCGACTACAGCCACAACGTTGACTGCACCGGGAGGCCAGAAAATGGTACTACTACTGCTGCCACTCACTCTACAACAACAACAACACTACCACCGGCCACACTGCATCACTGGCTCTCCCTCCTTCCATTTACACACAGATAGACGCACTCACTTAGTCACACTTTCCATTGTTTATCGTCCTTTAACGGTTGATTCATACACTCATCCTTAATGCATCATTTACCATTGATGATCGATCACTGGCGACGTGTTCGAGGCTTCGTCACTCACCTAGTGTTGGCTCATTCGCGCTGTTTCATCACGTGTTTCGGATCGGTTTGCTTCATCGGGACTTTCTTTGTTTCTATCCTCTCCCTCCCTCACTCGCTCACTCCCTCACTCTCCCTCACTTTCATCCACATACACACGAACTCCCTCATCACACTCCTCACAGGCCAGCCTAACAAGCACTGGCAACGAGGACCTACTGAACTTACCTGTGGATAATTCTTTTGGAACACCATTACCCGGACATACGAACATGAACTATGGATCCTTCTGACACAATAACATCTTCGGAACATACGAACATTTCGGCTTAGTAACAACACGCACTTTCGTACATTCCAGCTTGATTACGGTGATGAGAAAAATAATAACGGTAATAATAATCTAGTGTGAATGCAAATTACGCAAAGGGGATTTACTTTTACCAATTAGATGAACATTATCATTAACTGGTAGCTGATACAGTCGCAAACATTAATTCCCTTCAGTTCTAAGTGCATAATACAGTACAGGAAAAAAAAATTCTCGGAATAAATGCTCTAAATGGCAAAGTTTGAAGGAATCACTAGCCTCCTGTAAATTGGCTTTAATACAGCTTAAAATATTTCACACAGGACTGACGGGGATTTATGTTGCTGACTGCACTAGAAACATGCACTAGAACACCATAACTAAGGTTTGTACTAAATGGTGTATATATATACATATGGTGTACATGACGGTGTGGTGACATTACCCTTAGCAATGGTGAATGGGATATTTTCTAGACAAATTATTAGTCTAGCACTATGGTATCTTAGTTTTAGTGTGCATGCTTTATTGTGGTGTCCAGCACTTGTTATACTTCTAAGCACAACACGGTTATAATACCTGAACACGTCGATATATATGTTCTACCTTTCAACTGGTGACTAATTGGTGAAAGCACGTAATCAATGTTATATTCTAAGGTTCTAGACTGTATGTACTCTTTGGTTTTAGTTACAATCTGGCTCTATCACCTGCACTCACTCTCTCTACACTTACATTCTCTATGGCACAGCAAACCCCAGCAGCACATCCACAGCAGACGAAACAGCAGCGGTGGCAGTGGGACAGACTAACAACAGAAAATTAATATCAGACTTTTTGTTATGTCTTCTCCTTTGGGCCTCTCTTACACTCTGCTTATTACTGTACATTTGCGGATTACTTTATCATAGCCACTGTGATACACTTCCCTTCAACAATTTCACCTCTCACAATCCTCTGTTTATTCACGGTTCATTCTATAATCTTTCGTGTCCGTCTCCCATATACTGATTCGCTCCTCCCACTCTTTCACTCACGCCCCTTTCTCCACTACCTCGTCCACACCACCACAACCATGCAGTCTCTGCCCAAGACGAGGGTAATGAGATCTACTACGACGACTTCATCTGCCCCCTCGATTTCGGCTTCTTCCCTCACCCGACCCAGTGCGATGCCTACTACCGGTGTGAGAACGGCGAGCCCCAGTTCAAGCTGTGTGGAAACGGTCTAGCTTTCGACGCCAGGAACGAGACCAAAGAAGACTGCAACTACCTCTTCGCCATCGACTGTGAAGGAAGGCCCGAGCTGGGTAGGATGAGGGGAACATCCTCCTTCATCGTCATCACTGTCTCCGCTCCTTGCAACCATCCTCATCCGCATCTTCATTCAGCTTGCAACTGTTATTTCATTGGCCTTTCGTCCGCTCTCTTATTCTCCTCGCATTCGTTCATATGTAGCCTATCGCTTTTATCCATCCTCGTTTTTTCTTTGCAAGCATTTATGTTCATGTTTACCTTGCATCCTCTCTCTTTACACTGGCATGCATATTTTTTTCTTATCCCCTCTGCTTTCTCCTTGTATATTATCTCTTCTTTTCCTTGTGCATCCGACATCTAAGCCTCTTCTCGCCTCCCTAACTGCATTCACACCATCAACCGTGCTGCCCGTGAAGGGGCGTTAAAAGCATTTTTTGTCTTGCCTACATGGCTACAGACAATACTTCTCTATCATTTTAGAATCCCAACGTAATCAAGGTTTTACTCATCACATTATTATTCATATTTTCGTCTCATTATAAGAGCCTTGAGTAAGTAGGGTTGTCATCTCCACATCTTTCCACCTCACTCTGCCTCCACACCGCGACAACAACATCATCAACAACTAAACTTCAACAAACCATACCTAAATTTACTTTTGTTGATATACTGTATTCCTTAGAAAGTCAAACAGTCTGAAATAATTGTCTATATACTGTGATATATACTTCATTATCATATGCACGATATTTTGTCTTTAAGGAGCCTGTAAGGAAACTGCCAATTAATCCAAACTGTGCAACGAAGATGACCTAAACAAGGGAACTTTTCGTGTTGCATTTTGGTAGGCCCAATATTGTACAAGGTAAGCTAATAAAGTCCTCGGTTTTTCTCTTCTTCGTGTACGGCCAACAGAGCCAGCCATCTCCACCACCAACTGCCCCAACCTGTACGGTATCTTCGCTGACCCCGTTAACTGTGCTGTCTTCTGGTCTTGCTGGGACGGTGAGGCCTCCCGCTACGAGTGTACCCCCGGCCTCGCCTACGACAGAGTCTCCAGGGTGTGCAACTGGATGGACAACATTCCTGAGTGCAAGGCTCAGAGGGGTGAGTGAAGAGAGAAACTTTATTTATAAACTGATAATAGATTTTAACTTTTGGGCGTCATTGGTGTTTCCCTCCGACAACAACCAATCTCCTCCTCTTTAATGACTTATCACACATCACCTTTCTGCTACAGACGCTATGCAGCAGAACTTCGCGTGCCCAGCCCCTGGTGAACTAGCCGCCACTGGCTCCTTCTCCCGTCACCCTCACCCCGACGACTGCCGCCAATACTTTGTGTGCCTGGATGGTGCTGCTCGTGAGTACGGCTGTCCCATCGGCACTGTCTTCCAGATCGGCAACATCGACGGTCTTGGCCAGTGTTCAGACCCCGAACTGGTGCCAGGATGGTGAGTAATTAAAATAGCTTCAATAAGCTTTATGTTTGTTGTAACGGCTGATTGTGTAATTTTCCGGTGCTGGTAAGAATTTTTGAGGAGTAGTTACCATGCATTGTGATGGATGGATTTAATGCATGAAATCGATCACTACTATTAGGTTCTACTTGTCCAAAAAAAGTACTTACAAACATCAGAAAATTGCAACTTTTGCCGCATTAAACCCGCTAAGTGACACCAGCGGATGAATAACAGCGGAATGCACCTTGTTTATGGTGACCGATCAAACCACTACAACAGTCTAACCCAAGACGAGACTTTGATACTTGCTCTGGTCACCAATATACGACATATTATATACACGGACTGGTGGGAGGGTCGGCACTGGTTTCTCTTGGTTAGCCACAGAGAGCCAATTTCACAATGGTTCCGGTTTGTCTGGTTCTCTGCGGCCACACCCTTCACTCATTAGACCACCACCAAACATGTTGGTATCCACACGCCACAAATCCATCAGACAGTTTTGAATACAATATCGTCACATATTTCTGTCACCTATATCATAACTTCATTTGGTCAAAAGTTCCTACATTGTCCATTATCTTCGTATTTTTTAGTCCCTTAGAGTCCTCAGTAATAGACCATCTTTGTTCTCACTGCCATGTGTTCATCATCCGTATTTCTCCCCTATGTCCTTTTAATTATTTTTATTATACTATCTGAAAAAGACATGAAAAAAAAGGCAGGAACTATAGTGTAAAGAGTGAAGGGTTCTACGAGAAAAAGTATTGTCTCTTTTATTGCAACAGACGGTAATGTCCACAGCCGATATGAATAGGTTGATGCGTGACTCCTATATACCCCTGAATGACAGCAAGCTTCTCCCAGTCACGGTTAACCTGTATGATATTGGCTGCAAACATATACCGTCAGCTTCAGATAAAGGAGACTGTCACCGAGAAAGGTCCAGTCAAGCCGCCCTCCCAGTGTTGTGTGTGATGCATGTGTGGCTGAGCAAACAACTAACGTGTCATCCATAAAAGCTTGTCTCACACCAGACTAATTCATAAATCTCATGTAGACCTGACGTTCACTTACACTTCACCTGTGACTGTATGTGTATTGTACCTGCATCATTTTGTGTGCATCCTTGTATGTACTATATAATTATGCATCTGTGTGTGTGTGTGTGTATGTGTAATTATCTGCATGAGTTTGACTACATGTTTGCAACTATGTGTTTATATACATACGTAACTGTGTCTGTATGAGTGTTCATACCTGTAAGATACAAGACCTGTAAGATACATGACCTATAAGTACATACCTGTAAGATACATGATTATAAACTCTGCTGAGGAGATGACGTGTGTGTGTGTGTACAGACATACATAGAATAGTGAGACACCATGATTACTACCTCTTGACTGTCAGACGGAAACTAATTGTAAGTACATATAGTTTTGTTCAGTGTGGGCATGGCAGATTATTGACTGTGCATGACTGGTCTTGAATATGTGTCATGGACTACAGTAGGCCAGTATATCCACTATCACAGACTAGTGGATGCATGACCTTTTATTGTCTGTGTTCATTATGTATAATTGTGTGTTATTGGTTACGGCATCTGAAACATAAAAAGGCTCTGCTAAACTTTTATATGCGTTTTTGACATCAATAATCACAAGGCCTCCTCACCTTGTACAAATATCAAGGTTACCCTTTGTGATTCAGTTGCCTTAACAAAACGTGCCACAGATTATCTTCTTAAGTCAGCTGTTTGTGGATATTGGAATGCTTATTCTTTACCATCAATTTAGTACTGTTGTTGCTGCCTTTAGAGAAAGTTATTCAAGAAATATTACATTACTCTTTCTCTTTCTGAGATGCCCCATAGCATAGAATTAATGTACTGTATACATAATCCTTCTGTGCATGTTGTTGTGGTGTTTGCTGTGCATTTTGTAATCACTCATCCACTTCAAGCAAAGTTTACTGTTCGGACTTATACTCACATCCTCAGGTTCATCCCTTGCCCTGACCTCCTCATTCCCCTGTCCCATCCTACCCATTCGTTTTTATTCTTTTATCCTGTCCTTTCCCTGGTATCGTCCTTTTCATGTCCTGACTCTTTCCTCCCTCTCCTCCATTCCCCTCCCTTCATTCTCATAATTATTGTCTACTCCAGCACTCACTATGATTCACATTTCCAAGCCCAGTCATTATAATATACTCCTCAATTGCTGCATCAACCTTCATAAACACATAATGGTATATCCACTCGGCCAGCACAATCACCTCAAAGGCCATTATGAACATTCCCCACAATATCACAAGGTAAAAATTATCAGTCTGAGGCGAAACGGGTCGCAATGGAACTGAAGGTAAGACTCGGGTCCCAGCCACCGATCGAGAGACGTCCTGTGAATTAAAGGAGGAGGTTTGTGGCAGGTGTAACTTAATCGGTAATGTGGTGGATATTGGTGGATGGCGTGAGCTGGGAAGTGGGTGGGTGGGTGGGTGTTGGTGTTGGTATTGGTCGTGATTAAGTAACAAAAATACAGAAAAACAAAACAAAAGAGTACAGAGAGTCATAGCATTCAGCACCAACCAACCAACCAACCACCTCACTGGCCTGACCTGACCTGACCTCTCACGTGTATAGCGAGGACTACTACGGGGACCTGGACCTGGTTAGCCTCAGACAGAGCCAACTCCTGCTGGGTACGTTTGGAACTGGAGCAGCAGGAGGCAACGTTCCCAGACCCCGTCCCCGTCCCGCTGCCCCCGCCCCCGCCCCCGCCGCCAGGCCAGCCACAGATGTCCAAGCTTAGGGCGTTCCAGGTGCGGTCTCAGCGACGCCAGGCTTCACCTTAATGCAAATATTAAGAGTATATATATATATATATAGTCCGGCCAATATCAGCATTTTCCAGCCAGAGTCGGCAATTTCCAGCCAGTATAAGTTTTTCTTAGGTAGTAACGTCATTTTTCATCCAATTTCAGCATGTTTCAGTCATGATAAGCATTTTCTAGTCATATAATGAGTCATTCCAGTCTGTTCCCATCCAGACCTCTTTTATGACATATGTGTGTTTTTTCTGTCGCCTTATCATCACCAGATTTCGCCACCCATTTTCATTAGCATTCAAAAGTTTGTTGATTGTTTTGGTATGTGCGATGTTGCATGCATTCAGACTCTTTCTTGTTGTTCCTATTACTCTGTCACAAACACAATGAATCTTGGTGCAACACAAGGCTCATCTATACCCTCGCTACTGTCTTTCCGTAACTAACAATTAAAGAGTTTGTACTTTTATAAATAGTCTTCCATTTCTTCAGCAATTAATGTACAGTATAGTTAATATAATTAAAGTTCTCTTTCTTTTATCTAACCTGTTTAATACTATACATAATTTTCAAGCCTGATTTAGAACTGATATAGAGTATTTTGTGAATAATACTTTTGTAAGCGAATGTTGTATTAGACTAGACTCGAATGACCAGCCTTAATTAAGCAACATTAGGTAACATTACAATTGTTCTGGTTTGACAAATATTTTTAATGGGATACGGAATACTTAAAACCAATAACTCAACGAAACTTACAAGATTAATGTATAAATTAGTCATAAATTAGTGATGTTGGTGAAATATACAAAAAGTGTCACAAATCAGACTCCCTTAATGTATTTTGTCTATTTTTGGAAGTAATCAGTACTATCCAATTCGCCATCATCATAACAGGACTCAAAAGAAAAAATCCAACATTGGTGATAAGAAAGTGAGAAATATCTGACTTATATATATACACACTTAAGGGGATAGTATAGAGTGTTGGTAAATCTGGAGCACACAGTGATTCCTCTAAATTATTCCTAGCAACAGGATACCATTATATTTATTAATTGGTTATGTTTCCTGATATATTTTGGAGGAATCAAGGCACTCCAGTGTACCAAAAATATATTACCCCCTTAAGCCACTCGTGTCTTCTGTAATGCTGACCCAATGTTTTCTCTATAACAGCGAGGACTACTACGGTGACTTGGACCTGCGAGTACTTCGAGGTCTTGGTTTCAAATAATACCACAACGCAACACGGGCCAGAACCAGCTACATGTTAGTACATTGTCTCAACACTGATGCCAGCCAATAGATACAGCCGGCTTTCTTCTGTCCAGGGTGTAAAAATTTCACTCATTTGTCAAGTGCGTTTTGGGGAATGAGAACGTGTATACGGTGATGGTGTTAGTGCAAACCATCTATACAGCACGTTTAATGCTCCAATATTACTCAAAAACAAACCACGCCAATTTGCAATATTGGCCATAAAATATATAATGTTAATCGTATTCCTGTCTTGCCAGTTTAGTAGACAGGACAAAACTAAACTCATTAATAACATCATTCCGAGTTTTAGCATAATAATAATAATAATGATCAGCCTATCGATTCCATTTTGGCCTGGATAAGTATATTATTTTGCATATGAATATTTCTTGTGAGTTCACGAATTTCCCAAGAATTTTACTATACCTGTGTTATAATAATAATAATTAATGCCCCATATCTTGTTACCTGACCATTAATGATTATATATGTAGGATAAATAGGCTACATTAGTATCAGGTTAGCACGTCTCTAGCTGCCAAAATTGCATATAACTCAGTGGCCTTAACATGTAAGCAATTCTGACACATTATGTCCTTTTCTCGTCCATGTGTTTCGTCACATGTCCTTGTCTTCTTCACAAATTTTCCCGACATATCATCTGTGCATCCCGTCTGTTGTATATTGTTAAGTTGTACTGTATTATTAAGAGTTTTGTAAATAAAAAATACTCCCATTACACTCTAGTTTCCATCAACATTTCTCTACGCTTCGACCAACCTGTATTGATAAATAAATATCTTCTCTTTATTCTCCCTCCCTTCATCCCTCCCTGTCCTGTTCATTAGTCCATCGTTCCCTCTCCTGTCTATACTTCCTTTGATTTCCTGACACCTTTTTTTCTCTCTCATCACTCACTTCTTCTTATGTGCCTCTCTACTGCCTCACCCGTCTGCTCATATCCCTCTAACCCAGGTCCATCTCATTCCTCACCCACCCACTTGTACTGCAGCAAGCTAAATATTCAATGGCAAAAGGAAAATTCAGAACAAAAATACAAGGCAGTAAGACAGAGAATTTATTTTTAGGAAAATTAAAATACAAAGGATAGGTGAAGGAGACCTTGAATAAGTTAAAAGAAAGAGAAAGTGTAAAGACGAAGTAGAACTGAAGTATAGTAGAGAAATATGTGACGAATAAACAGTGGAAAGGGGAAGGAGGGAAACCATTTGTACAGATTAGGTAACTCGTAGAAGAATATGATGTGGACAACTGAAAAGACGGGAAAAGTACGAACAGGAGACCACTACTGTATATATACAGTAGGTGAAATCATCCCAGAAATTAATATTATAGTGAACGAGTGGTGTGTGTGTGTCATGCGATATATCACCCACAATATAAGTTCCCAATACTCCCACAAAATATATATATATATACACTCTCATACAATAAAACAATGCATTACTGTATACATTGTTTACATCGGCTCAAAGAAACACACACACACACAAACACCGAATGTTGAAATGGGAAAAGAGTGAACTTGGGGCGTGAATCCTGAATGGTACGCCAGGTGGTAGAGTTTGTTGTAGACACCTGTAGAGAAGTGAAACATGGTGATTAGAGAGTGAGATCTTAAGAGAGGGACCGTAACAGATGATATAAATAGGCAGCAGCATATGTACTGGACATATTCTCATCCATAACCTTGCATTGTTCGATTCTGCTCTGTCTGAGCTTCTCTTTCACTTTTCTACCACTGTTTCCTCGAATATTACTCCATAGAACTTGCTAATTATGTTACACCTCGATCACTCTAGAGCCGCAGTACAGAACTCTAAAATCAATGCCCCCCCACCCCTAAACTATGCATTGACCTTTCGTTCTCTTCTTGCAGCCTCCATTTCTTCAAGAAGCTTGTGGATTAACGTTAAATGTTTGGAAATGGAGTGGTTATTCTTTTCTTCTTCTACTTTCCACTGTACTCCGTACGACATGACTTTCGAAGCAATAATACTGACGAACCAAACAGTTCTTGATAAGTGTATGTGACGAGAATATGACTGAATGTCCCTCGTCTTTACTTATGGTCCTTTACTTACCTATGATGGTCTGATTCAGTGTTGGTGATTCATCTGCAGCTGGACGGGAGGGGAGGGACAGACTGACACCTGTTGGTACGGAAAGTGGTCAAAACTGTCTTTATATATGAAAGGCTTTAAATCATTCCCCTTAATTCACATATTACATCTAACCCTTAAACAGCTACTGACTATTATACTTTCTCTAACACCAGATTTTTGTTAGTAGTAGGGAGGTACTGTACTGGACTTCGATATGAATTTTTTTAATGGATGAGCATAGTTTTAGTTAACTCTAAAACAATGGCTTAAATCTCATGCATTTATTATCATATTACTATTAACCACACCCACACACAAACACACACACATTATTATTATTATTATTATTATTATTATTATTATTATTATTATTATTATTATTTTAATATTATTATTATTATTATTATTATTAGTATTATTATTATTATTATTATTATTGCCACACCACACTTGCAAGTAAAGATCATGTCATTCAATGAATTTACTATATATGTTGACGGTACAATAGGAGGGAAATATAGAAACAAAAAATATAACCAAAGTAAGAATAAGAACGAGAACCAAAACAAAAACGAGAATAAAAACAGGAACAATAATGAGATCAATGGTTAGAGCAAGAACATAACCATCCCAAAACAGAATATAAATACTATATAACTTTTATTTTGGCCAACAACTACACACACACACACACACACACACATTACCCGAAACCTGTAATGCTGAGAGGACACACACACACACACACACACATATTACCTGAAACCTGTACTGATGAGAGGAATGCCCAAAACACGTACAGATAGGTAAGTGATGTAACCAACCAACCAACCAACCCTTGATCCTGGCCTTCACGTTCATACTCTACAAACGGGTTCTTCTGCCAACCAGCCAGCCAAGCCTGCACCTGTGATTTGGAGAGTGTGTTATTGGTGTTGGTGGTCTGGGAAAGCTCTCTCTCTCTCTCTCTCTCTCTCTCTCTCTCTCTCTCTCTCTCTCTCTTACAACTCCATTATTTTGTTTGTTTGTTTTGTTGGTTCCCTTATTTTATTATTGCATTATTTATATATATATATATATTTTTTTTTTCCTGGCCAAAATATATTGACTTCCTCATTTTATTTCTTTATTTTACTTTTTTTTCCTGGAGAAATTTAATGTATTGTCTCCCTCCTAATACTACTCAATTATTTCTTATTTAATTTTACCTTGCGAAAATGTATTGAATCCCTCATTTCAATACTCCATTATTGTTTTTTTTTATACCTTGAGAAAATTTAATGTATTGGCTCCCTCATTCTATTCCTTGGTGGCTTATCTTATTCAGTGATCGAAAAAAATGACGTCACCTAAGTGTATCAATTATTCCCATATCAAAATAATGTCACAAGCACTAATGAATATACAGCCTTGGTTGAAGCTTTGAACAATCCACCAATTCACCAACGAACTATTTCCAATGGAGATCTTATTGTGCATTTATTTACTGTCTCTAGGTATTCGAAGCACACCTGGATACATATTAGTGCTCGTGATTGTACTGTACACAATTATGAGTATTACCCCTCACCTTGGAAGCCAGCATATATAGTCAAGTTTGATATATTTTAAATAGCTGTTACAGTACCGTACTTGGATTTCGAACCGATGTAGATCAACTAACCTCTAGAACCGTGATGTTTGCTTGTGTTGTCTAATTGGTTGTCTGTTTGGTAAAGCTACAAGAGGGTGGCAAAGCACTATTGTCCATAACTGTACGTGTTGTTTGTCTAGAAGCACCGAGATCAAAATTTACGGGGACAATACACTTTTGGTACATTAGAGCGCCTTGATACCTCAAAATAATTCCAGGAAACGGAACCACAAAAAAAAAAAAAATGAAAAAAAAAATGAAAAAAAAAAAAAATTATGATAATAAAAATAATAATAAATAAATAAATAAAAAATAAAGGTGGTCTGTTGATAGGAATAGTATGGAAGAATCAGTTGCTCAAGATTTACCTACATTGTACAGTACTACCCTCTTAATGTTACAGGAGACAAGCCATGCAGTCGTAAGAGTCATCTGGGTGAAGAGTCGAGGCGTCAGCTGCATCACGTATATGTAAGTACAGTCATGAGACATAATAAGTATCCAGGTCTGCTGCAAATAATATAGCTTGATGGAGTATTAAATAAACTCGAGCAAGTATGAGAGAGGATAAGTGTTGTCTAATTGGTTCCCTGGTATGTCAGATGATACAAAACTTTAACAAGAGCTGGATACTTATTATAGTTAGTGACTTTACAGTATGGGTGTCGCTGCAAGTCACATTCTTAAGGGGGTAATTCTTTTTTGGTACTTTGGAGTGCCTTGATTCCTCCAAAGTATGCTAGGAAACAGGACCAGAATAGCAAAAGTAATGGTGTTCTGTTGCTTGGAATCGTTTGGAGGATTCAGTTGCTCCAGAATTACCAATACAAAACTTCCCCCTTAAGCAACACTTCTACGTATATTATTAATGATAATATAACACATTGAAGAGTTTATAGTAGATGTAACAGAAAGGTATAAAGAAGTATGATAATGGTTTAATGGATGAGGTATATTAAATGCATAGCCAAAACCATCTCAGCACAATCTGATTCCTAATATTAGAAAAACGGTGTCAAGAAATTATACTGTTATGTAATGCTATACTATGTTATGTTACTGTTATATAAATCCCTGTGATAAAAATGTGACCTTACACCTTTGACACTCCCTCGCTTCTGACATTCCCGACACACACTACTGAGGTGACTAACATGATATGATTAGTGAAGAATAATTTCATTTGAGTTTGACTTTGTTATCTTATCAGCGAGACCGACCTGTCATAATTATGCTATGGTATGTTTGCTTCTCACTTCATAAGGTAGATACGTATATCTTGTAATCTGTTCCTTAAGTTCCATGACGTAAGATACTTTGGGGAGAGATTCTTTTGTTGGTGTATTGAAAGACTATTGATTCCTTCTAACTATACCAGAAAACAGACGTCCTCGATAGTACTAATGGAGGATCTGTTTCCTGGCATAGTTTGGAGGAATATGAAACCTTCCAATTCACCAACAAAAGAATCTCCCCTTAATAATATCATTGTAGCTAAAGCCAAGGGGCATTACTAAACAATTCCAAGCAACAGGGCACCATTATATTTGTCCATCTGGTTCTGTTTCTTTGCATACTTTGGAGGAATCAAGGCACTCCAATGTAACAAAAGTGAATTACCCCCTTAAGGTGAAAAAAATCTCTTGTTGGTATAATAGAGGACTACTGCTTCCATCCAGCTATACCAGGAAACAAACGACTTCATAGTTACCAATAGGCGATTTATTTCGTGGCATAGTTTGGATGAATCTGTATCTCTCCAATTGACTAACAAAAGAGTAAGTATCCCCTTAAGACGATGTTGGTTATCAACACATTCAAGAGAAACTTGTTGTTGTGCCTCCTGCATATTGCAACATTATATGATCAGCAGTTTTTATATACTTGTTACTCGTATAATATCCCAGATCCCTTCTTAACTCATTCATTAACTTTTTTGGCAAACCTAAGCGAATTACATCATCATGCTAATCATATAATCGTTTACAGACAATTAATACATGCAGTTGCTTATGGGTCCTACTATGTTGTATTGCAAAGAGGAACTTATATGTGTGAATAAAGTTTAGGTGTTACTCAGTCGCTCAATTTAATGTAACACCTAAACACAACCATAGGTGGAGTACCGCATGTGCTATTCGCAGGACATTTTTCAACCCCAAATACAGGAGTTCACGAAGAAGGGATATTATTGATTTGAGACAGACAATTTCGAAAATGATCTACACTGACACCTGATATACTGCATCCATACAACATTCGCGGCCACACATTACAGATTTCAGCCAAGGCGGACGCTGGTATCTTATCAGTAACGTTTCCGATCCCCAACACCACCACCAACGTGCACCAATACTCTCGGTTAATTGCAGCTTCACGATGACTTATTTATATTTACTAAAAGAAATAGCAGCTCTACCTCTATTTTGTAGCCAATCATCACCAATGTAGGCTACACAACATTTGTTAAAGCGTTGGCTATAGATCTATGAATAGCAGTGAAATGTACTAAATTGGTAGTCTTAAGTATGTCGACACCAGTGCGTTAGTCTTGGTGTGTGTGTGTGTGTTTCAGTGGTGAATGAGTAGTAGTGACGACAGGAGGTGGGAGCTGTCAACATTGAAGGCAATTTGACAAACACGTGAGTACGAACACAAAGAGCAAATGAACTGCATGGTACTATAATTATATAGTGAATGAAAATTTTGATTAAGAATCGAACACTCCAAAAGAGTAAGAATCTTTAAAATACTGATATTGTTATACATATGATATAAATTACAGTACACTCGCAATCCAAAATATGTATCCAGGCTTGCTTCGAATACCCTGATCAAGTATTAAGCAAGCTCAAGCAAATATGAAAGAAGATAAGTGTTGTAATTGGTTCACTAGTATGTCAAATTATTCGAAACTTCAACAAGACCTGGATACAAATTTTGGATTGCGAGTGTACCTAATTATAAATATCATAAACACTGATCCAGGAGTTAATGTATGGAATTATGAACTTCTTTCAGATGGGAGGCATGTGAATGTAGAAAGGTTGTGGTCATGAGCAGGGGAAGGTGGGTGTGGGTGTGGATGTGTTTGAGTTTATCTTACCACACACACTGCCACAGCATCCACACAGACCCACACTTCACTCCACACTCCCACCAGGTATAATATACGCTATACTGTCATCATAACGTCCCAATGATATAATATACAAGACAGTACACTAGGATAATATAGGCTAATGTGATAATGTAAATGGGCCAAAAAAGTAATACTCGAAATTACCTGAAGACTATAATGCTGTACTACGCAAAATTATGAGAATCGTCCAGCTGGGTATATCACCTATTTGGGAAATCGTGGTACAGGGAATCATCTAAATGAGAAATCGTCTAATAGGAATCATAATATACTGTATTTGGAAAGTCAACTGTCCGGGACTCGTCTCTTTGTGAAATTGTCTGTTTGGGAAATCGTCTAGCTGAGAATCATATAATTGGGTTGTCCTCTTATTGGCAATCATCTAAGCATGTGTTAATAGATCAAAATAAACCGAAAATATATACTTATTTTTTTTTTTTTTTTACCCTGTGTTAAGGGAAGGTTCTTTTGTTGATAAATTGAAAAGCTACCGATTCCTCCAAACTAGCCAGAAAACAGACTCCCTCAATGATACTAATCTGTTTCGTGGCATAGTTTGGAGGAATCAGAAGCCTTCCAATTCACCAACTAAAAGAACTCGCCCTTAATCTATATTCTCCTCTACTCTGCTTTACTGAAGGGAGGAGAAGGAGGAGGAGGAGAAGGACGTCACTGCAGGGAGAGCGCCAGTGAATTAAGCAACCACATCGCCCTCGAACTACAAGGAGGAGAAGACCAGGCCAGACACCTCGCCCTCAAGCACCACCTCCACTACGTCCGCCAGGTGAGGAACAGGAGAACCATGGAGAGGCGCCTTCACCAGTATTATTTTATTCTAATATTTTTTGTTATTTTTTCAACATTCTTCAGGGCTATAGAAGCACTTGTATGAACCTTTCGAACTGCATTATGTTTTGGTGATAAATTGGTGGAGTCTCTGAAAAGGATTATGGAAGTGTGTATGTATAAGATGTGTTGACCGTGACTGTACAGTTATATTGGTGGTGTTGATGATTTGCTGTGGTTATTGTTGTCGTTTGAGTTAATATGCAATAACTGCTCTCTCTCTCTCTCTCTCTCTCTCTCTCTCTCTCTCTCTCTCCAGGTACTGTGTGCCTCACATAAAAGTATTACTCTTAACTTGCCAAGGGATCTATATTAGATCAAGGTAAAATTACTATGAAATCGAAGGGCGTAAAAAAATTGAAGAAGATAAGTCACATATTCCACGTGGCAAAGACGAAGAGGAAAAATGGCATATCACAAGGCCAGGAACGTCACGTTAAACGTATTTGCATAAAGCAATACATCATATATGTAATTCTGTTCTATCCATTGCATGCAGCACGCTATAACATTACACTCCTTAACTGGCACAAAATAATAGACATCAGACAATACTTTCCGTGTGACCTCCTTCCAATATGAAATACAACTCGCATTACTTGTGGAATTCCTCACAGTGCTGAAGGAACCTGTGGTGTTGTCAGTGAAATACAGGTCATAAAACAGCCTCCATCATGCCAGGTGCTATTTTGTGGTACAGAAGCCTGAATTGATCACTCAGCTATCACTTCTTTTAATCTTTTGACCATGGCATAAATACCATGAATGTTTTAATACTTATGTGTGTTTACTCTGGAGCTTCAGCAATTTTAGCTTAATGAAGGAATCAGTAACAACTGAGAGCCTCCAATTCGTTGATATAATCACAGCCTCTTGAACCTGATTACACTAATACAGGTTTTCACGGATCCACCTGTGTTCCACCTGCATAAGCCGGTAAAGAACAACAACAGCAGCAACAGCAGCGCCAGGGGTTGCCACAGTTATGGAGGCAGTGGTGGGAGGAGGCGGAGGAGAAGACGAGCCCTTACTCCTAGTCTGGTTCATCAGTTGGCTTTGGAACCTGAGGTCAGTTCCTTTTCCAATGAGGTCATGTTTTCATTTTACCTGCGTGCTGTAACTGAACTGGCACACACGCCTTGTTGACACTTGTGTTCTCTTCTATTTCATCTTGAAATATATAAATATATAAATCATAATTCACTATTCTCAATTATACTGAACGGTCATACATTTGAACTGTGGCGATAATTTAATCTAGTATTATTTCTCCTGTATTGCACGCTGCTTTTTTAAAGTCCTTTGTATTCTCACTTGGTGCCAGGACACCAACCGCCTGTGAAATTTTAAAAACTTGATTGCATGTTGTAGCAGCTAGGGCAGCTGTACTTCCAAGTCTCATTCTTTCTGCCTTAATTAATGCAGGTGAGATGGGTTGAGCAGCAAAAATCCTACGTGAGGGACAAGCGAGACCAACTCACTCACGTACCCGTCTCCCAGATCCAAATCCTTGCCACCCATCTTAACTCCAGCCACATCCCTGTCACACCCCGCCACTACATCCCTGCTGAGGTTGAGCGAAACAGGGTCATTTTGGACACCATACTGAGAAGACGACACCATGTTAGCGGCTCGGAAGGACGAAAAGATAGGCTGACGGATGAGGATGAAATATTACTGGAGGACTGGGAAAGAAAAGAGGAAAAAGTTAGGGTGTTGGAAGAGCTTGCAGTTGGAGATGGAAAAAGCACTACGAGAAACAAGATGGATAAAGAGGAAAGAGGACGCACACATGATATGAAACATAAGAAAGGGAGCATGACTAGAAAAAGAAGACCAACATCTCACCCCAAGGGAAAAAGCGAAAACATAGGGGAACGGAAGGCTTACCACGAGAAGAACAAGCTAGAGGGTCAATTACCAGAAGATGGCGATCAAATGTCTCTTGTTTCTCTGAGGAAGCACACTGGAACCTCGTTGTTGAGAACCCTACAGACTCCCATCAACAAACACCATCAGGACCATCGGCACTTCCAGGACAGGAAACATTTCCCTCTTGACGCAGTGGCCACACCCTCAGTGGACAACTCCAAGTTAAGCAATAAGCAGCAGAGAGTATCAGCATGCCGCGGAGACAACAGGCATACCAAATCAACTATTCCAGGTAGCAAAAATGAAGCAGAATTTGTGAGTCGGGAGAGAGAGAGAGGGACAGGATCTCAGGACCATCAAAATGAGGGGGCGGCGACCCCTTGGACCGCTAAATATGCCAATGACGAGGCGGGGTCTCCGGGGCACTCTATGGTGGAGTTCAACGACCCTCTCTTTAAAGATCAGTGGTACTTGGTGAGTTTTTTTATATCAATACTACAAGAATACTACAAAAGTACAATTATACACAGAAATATTACATGTATACACATTATAATAGATACTACAAACGATAAACTTACAAAAACAACAAATACAGGAATACAACTATAAAAAAAACACTGATACAAATCTACGCCTACAAATCTCACGAATATACTGAAACGCCTCTATATTATGCAACCATTTCGAGTGAGAGGCAATTCAACCAACCAATATTCTTAGTCGTTGTGTGAGTGTGCAAGCTATTTAATGAAGTGCACATTCATCTTTACTTTCAATGCAAATATATACTGAACTTTAAATTTCTCCGTTCCCCGCCCTCAGAGTCAATCACGTACACACACACACCTTTTCCCTCCTGGTCACCTCTATATACACCACTCAACCTATCAATACACAGCCGTCAACCCATCACTTCTCCTCCATTTCTATCAACACATCCTTCTACTTCTAGGTCAACACAGGTCAAGTGGGTGCAGATGGACTAGACCTGAACCTGACCTGGGCCTGGCTCCAAGGATACACAGGCAAAGGCGTCACCGTCTCCATTCTCGATGACGGTATTCAGACCACCAACCCGGACATCGCACCCAACTACGTAAGCGAGTGGAATCGTCCTCGTTCTTATAGATAATGCTCTCTACTTTTCTGTACTTTTCTTGGCATTTATGGATTAGTTGGAATATCTAAATAACATACTCGTGCATATCAATATATCTGTTGTTACATGAAAATCCTCCAAACTCCAATATAAAAGCTATTTCATAACACTATTTGGAGAAATAAGTAGTCTCAGGTTCGTTTATTATCATATTGTTCTGCTACAACCAGTTGACATGTGAATAGCTGTACAATATACAGTAGTACCTTCTCCTCCTTGGTCCTCTTCTGCAGGCATCTGAAGTGAGTTATTCGGTGGTGCAAGACGGTCAGCCCTTGGACGACCCCTCTCCCCGCCTCGACCCACCAGCCTACACCAACTCTCACGGCACCTACTGCACCGGGATCGTTGCCGCCGTCGCCAACAACTCCGTCTGTGGCGTCGGGATCGCATACGAGGCCAGAGTGGGAGGTAGGCCTACAATCTTAGTATGCATTTGTATGCATCAGGGTTTGTCGGAGTTTAGAACCGTTTTGCATCAAACAGAGCTGATGGTAATAATTATCCAGGAATAACTGTTTGAACTAGTTCACTCTTTTGTTAAGCAATTCAGAAGCATATAAAAAGTTTGCTGCAAGACTTTTTTTATTGGTGTTGCAGTTTGGAATTAATTATCATATTACATATTTCTGCAAACGTGTCCTTTTGAAAATAAAACATGTGACACTGTAGTAGCGAACATAAATACGAGTAGGCTACCGGTAGTCAACCATGCAGTTATCCAACCTTTATGGATACTGTATTGATCGTTAAGAGAGACAATCTATCTATCTTTGCCATCCCACCAGGAGTGAGGATCGTGGACGGCAAAGTAACAGACATTCAGGAAGCCACGGCCCTTTCCCGCCACGCTGACATTGTGGACGTATTCAGCGCCTCCTGGGGTCCCACTGACGACGGCACAAAGGTGGAGGGACCCGGAAAATTGGCACAACAGGCACTCCTCTACGGCATCACCCAGGTAGGACAACACCTCAGTTCAATTCAAGGTCCCTAATATTGTCAAAAATAAAAACAATGGGACTGAGTAGAGACCAAAATTTAAGACATGTCATACGAATGCAAAACACACACAATACACATACCGTAAACCCGATCAACATCATACAACTTGATGGTCAAGTTTGACACTTTATAGGGGTCATCTGTTGTGGGTGAACTGAAGAGCTACTGATTGAAAACAAATTAGTACCTGAGTATATGAGTGGGGGATATGTTGTGCAGCATAGTATGAAGGAATTCATACTAGCCTTTCATTTATGATCCCCATTAAACTCAAAGCACGAGTAATGCATTATTACTCTCAGGTATTATAATACTAAGAATGTATCAATCTGTCTGTCTAGCTTTGTAATTATGTATTGTCAGTCTTTAAGTATCTGTTCATCAGTTAATCAATAAATCAGTCTTATTAACCACATATCTATCAATCTATGTGTGTTAGGGTCGAGGTGGTCGTGGGGCCGTGTACGTGTGGGCAGCTGGTAATGGTGGCCTCCTGATGGACAACTGTAACCTGGACGGCTACACCTCATCCGTCTACACCCTCTCCGTGGCCGCCCTTACCCCCACCGGCACCTCCACCTACTACAGCGAGCCCTGCGCCTCCATCCTGGCTGCCGTCTACATAGGGGGCGCCCACACAATGGTGGAGGGGCAGGAGGGCGAACAGCAGTTGCGTGTGGCAAGTACTTAATTCTAGACATTTGGATGATGACGGGGAGGGGATTCCTGTGTTTCTATGAAAAAAGTATATATTAAAACAAAATACCTATTGGTACAATCATTAGGTACAGGATTTCAGCTTTTGGTCCTCACTTTCTTTACTATAGAAAAAATAAATGGTACCGTACCTTAAGTTCCTCCCACTCTTATTTTTTTTTTTCAAACAAATTTATTGGGACAAGCCCTTGCAGGTGGTTCCAGAACTGGACGGCCACTGCAGTGAGAAGTTTCAGGGGTCGTCAGCAGCGGCTCCTCTAATGGCCGGGGTGGTGGCTCTCGCACTGCAGGCCAAGTGAGGCGCTATTTGGACTGTATTCTACATTCACTTTATACAATCACTTCACAAACAGTACACACTCCACAACACTGTTTATGCACTCTCTCTCCTAAACACACATTGACTTGAATATTCTATTGCTGGTATAACGGTCAGTATAATTTGCTTGTGCAGGACTTTTCAAATAGCGTCTTAAAATATTTAATTTAACGTAATCCAGTTCCTTTTCCTTCCTTAAATTCATGACGGTACTACTCAAAGTAAACTATCTACAGGTGTCCAGGTGTCTAGTAAGCTATCTCACATCTCCCCATCTATATCTTGCCTTATCTCATCCCACCCCAACCCACTCTTGTCTCATCCCTTCCTGTTCCATGCCAGTTTCACTCCGTTCATCATGTCCCCTTTTTCAGCCCAGAGCTTGGGTGGCGTGACTTGCAGCACCTGGTAGTGGCCACAGCGGTGCCCACTCCCGAGGCTCTATTGGAGGACGGCTGGACTACCAACACTCTGGGACGCCCCTTCCACCTCCTTCAGGTTAGTCACGAGGAGATAAGTTGGAGTGGGTGGATGAGGTGACGGTGATTGGAGGGGTAGATGTGGATGGTGAGGCAAAGGTGAGAGTGGGGGTATATGCAAGGTACAGTACAGTGGAGATGGTAGGACTCTAGGGTAGGGTGTATAAAAAGAAAGTGTGGTTCTGTGGGAGGTGGTACTTTGCGATAAGAGACGGGACAGAAGTGTAGAGTGGGGCTGTGGGGTAATCAATCATGGGATGAGGTAGTGTGATTTGCAATGATTTAAAGGTAGAATTAAAACTGCAAAGGAATGCAGTGAGGAAGGAGGACAGGGTCTGGATGAGATGGGAGATGGAATGTGATACTGTATAGGGTTGATAATGCGAGGATAATTGCAGCGGTATAACATAACCCAAATTTGGATAATTCAGCCAAAACATAACAAATTTCTTTATTGTCCCTAACATGACCATCTTCGCACTTTGGCAGGGGTTCGGTGCAGTGAACGCAGGACGCCTGGTAGAGGAAGCTCTCATCTGGGAAAATGTGGCCCCTCAAAAGACTGCAAACATTTCCCTTCTTTATGGCTCTAGGTGGGTGAGGTCAATGTTTCTCTCTTGCAGCCCACCAAAATCATTTCTGACTCCTCCCTATCCTTCCTCTGTACCAGGTTCAATTTCAGTCTTGTTGCACTTCACCCCATTTCAACCTGTCTTTATATAGGCCTAGTCCAACTATAATGCTTTAAATTGTATTTCTGTGGTGGTAGGTATATAAAAGTGACTGAAGTTAATCCAAGAATGGTACGTACATAGACATGTTTATTTTAGAACTGAAAATTTTATTCAACCTTTTGCTGTCAGTACCTAAGAGAAAGTAAGGCAAATGCAGGGTGATGGTTGGAGAAAAATACAAACATCTGCCAGTGCTACTATTAATGAGTTACGGCTTTTCACTGTCCCCATCGCTAGACCTCTGCCACCCGGGGAGTGGGTTAATCTGACGGGTAGCCTGTCTGACGCAGATATCACCTCAGCAGAACATGTCGTGGCCACCATCTCTCTCACTCACCCCCAGCGTCGCCTCCTCCTGATCTTCATTGTCTCGCCAGGGGGTAGGTCGTTTCTCTAGCGCTCTCTCTCCCTCTCTTTGGCCTAATTGATATTTGAGTCACTTTTTCACATCAGTACAGATCGAATGAGCACATGTTTCACATAGAGTATTTAATTCTAAATCAAGAAATATAAGTTTGAACAACATTTCTCTCCGGGAGGTTTTATTATAATTCATAAATCAGATATCTAACTGATAATCTATACATAAATATATATGAATTTTTTTTTTCTTCCAGGCACCCAGTCACAGATCCTGACGCAAAGACCAAATGATAAAAGCAAAGAAGGTTTTTGGTCATGGGACTTCTTGTCAGTTCACTTCTGGGGAGAGGACCCAAGGGGCAAGTGGAAAGTGGCAGTGAAGAATGGGTCAGGCAGGAGAGGCTACCTGAGGGAGGTTCACTTACAAGTGTATGGAACTTGAGAGACATGACAGTAAACTGTACTTTACTGCATTGGAGTGAAATGATTGTAAACTGTACATATAAGGTACTTCATGATGACAGGGAGTTGGAGGCTGGCAACTCAATCACTACAGTACTTACAATTTTCTGACCATATATTCATAGGCCCCTTAACTAATGTAGGGCAGACAGAGATGTACTACAAGGCCTGAAGAATGAAATGAGCATTGATTTGTAAAGACATGATTGTACCTGTAATAAGGTATGACTGCAGGAAGACTCCAGTATTTATCACACTTGATTAACCTGTCTTCCTTGTTTATTTTATTAAAGGACACACACAAAGTTGCTTGGAATTATGATGTGAGAATGGATATCCCTATATGCTAGGTGTTAACGCACTTGCCTTTCAAAGAAGACCGCTTAGGCCTGGAAGACCCTAGTAGTTCTTTAAACTGGTTTATTGAAGGACCATAGAAACATCTGTTAGTGGCACTGTTAAATACAGTTCCCAGCTTGTGTATAACATATATACACTTATGTTTTTTTCTGACACCCAATTGATCATGAACTTTAACTTTTTCTTTCAGCATTGATTAATATGCCAGAGATGGCTACAGGATGAAATCAGCTGCTCATTTTAGGAAAGCGTTTCTCACTCAATGTTATCATTAATCACAGCATCAGCATGAAACGACAGGGATTAGGCAAAATAATGCAAGGTACTGAGCTATCATTGACGAGTTTTGAAAAAGAAAAATTGCATCATAAATTTTTTTCAAGAGTGATTAAGTTCTCTAATAATTAACCTGAATATACAGTACATGGGCATGTACAGTTGCCTCAAGGTATTTCTTTACCCCTTGGTTAGTGTCTGGCACAGATGTGGTAGAGCAGCAATACTCGAGCTATGCTTATGAAGGAGACCAATCTCCCAGCTGGATCATACTTACGGATAACTAAATGAAACACTCTCATTATCTTAATATATCATCGTGCATCATGGACAATGAGATAATATGCACCACTTTACAGAATTATAGTGTATTAATGATTAAATATATTAATACAGAACTATCTGTGTCATCATTTATAAATGTCAGGTCTTTATCCTGTACTTTAACAGATGTGATTCAAACATGTCCAGCATTGTCACATGTAGGCTATTCCACAGCCACCGGAGGAGGTAATGAAATACCTTGAGGTAACAGTACAATAATAATAACCATGATTTCTTGGTTATACAGTACTTTTTATATTATTATAAAAAGAAAAGATATGTCTGTATTATTCATTCACTCCCTTATAACATGTGTTCTGATAATTCTGCTTGCTAAATGGTAAATGGAGAACTTACTTTGAATGGAAGACATAAAGTGTTAGTCGCATAAGGCAATACTGTACAGTACTTTGTAAAAGCTTGGAATGCAATTAAAGTGCCATTCAAGTTACAGCAGCAACAAGCATATTTTGCTGGAACCAAAAGCAGCACTAACAGTTATTATTAAAAAAATGACTATGGTAGTACCTTCTGCTAACTTGAAGGCACAACTCCATAACTGCAGACTGACATGAAGTAATGCTTGAAAGTGGTATTTTCTTAAAATAATACCTATACTGTATAATGAAAGTGTTCTTTTCCTGCATCTTTATAATTATAATGCAAAGACAAGTAGCTGACATGATACTAACAGTTCCACTAATTTAGTGCTTCCCAAGAGGTTGCCCTGTAATGATTATCCTTATATTAATTCAGTTTATTGGAAAACAGAACAAAAAAGTTCATGTGTATGTAACTAAATCCTGTACACAATAACATAACTAACACCTTAAGCTATCCATCACTTCTTATTATTTCCAGATTTCTTCTCCTTATCTTCCGGTTTCTTCTCCTTCTTTAACAACTGTAAGAAGATTATAGGAAAATACAGTACAAGTACGGTAATAAGTATTGCTGAATTTTAAACTCTTAAAGATATTATTATGCAGTAAAGAGGTAAATGGTGTGAAAAAAATATAAGGGGCAAGGGGGAAACATAAAGGAGAAAGATACAGAAACAAGAATCAACTTACAGTATATGAAGCAATATTATAATATGATTTCATATCCAATTACAAATTTATGTTCACTGATTTGACATCATGGTTCTTACACAATGCCTTACAAACAGACATAAAAACTCTACAGTACTGGTAGACAAAGCCAACAGAACTTCAAAACAATTGCACTAAACTGTACTAGAGAACTACAACTGTTTTGAAGATATGTGGGCTTTTCCCTACCATTCTACATTCAGGAGTGTGTGAATATTACATTGCATTACAGTACCATAGTTATTTCTACCCATACAAGTGTACATGTACTGTTATGAGCATATATTTTGCTACAACTCTTGCTCTTCATTAGTTCATTAATAAGTACAACTTGTAAGTTTGAAGGGATATGACAAATGTACTACTGTATACAGTAACCTATTTTGCATATAAATATGAAAATATTAGCAACTATACAAACAGTAAAATAGATGGGTGGATGTAGCAAGATTATATGTATGTGTCAGTCCCTACACTGTAATATAAAAGGGAATGCTATTTCAGTCATATACAGACTCTGCTAGTTGAATCATGTTGCACTTAGTTAACATTGTAAATGAAACAATATTAGAGCTTACCTTAAATGCTGTGAGGTCTTTGGATGCTTTCTGCTTCACTTCCAGTTCAGCATTATAATTAATTGCCCTCTGAAGTTTCTTTTGAATCATTATATGCTCCTTTGCCTTTGCTTTTTTTGGTGCAATCGTTGTTGCTGAAAATAGAAAAATGTTTAGATTTGAATAACAGTCCAAAACTACAATACCTGTACTATGATAGTACAGGTACTATCATAACATAACTTTGGATAACAGTCCAAAACTACAAAGCCTAGTACAGGTAGGCTACTATCATAACATAACATGTTACCGTACTGTACAGTATTAAAAAAATAAAATCTGGGAATAATGGATTATAAAAAAAAAGGGAAAACTTGTGTTTTCCATTTCTGTAGCTTAACTTAAAACTTTGCAGAAAATTGCACTCAAAGCTTATAGGTTATAGCTATAGGTTTCGACATTATTTCTGAGTTACACGTGCGAGATATCTTATTTTTGGTATGATATACGTGATTTGGGTTCAATTTCTGCTTCTTTAATATAAGTTTTACCTTGCACAGCTCTCATATAAGGGAAATATGGTGCCCCAGACAGACAAAACCAGGTGTTTTCATTTGTTTTATGTGTGATTAGTGGGATTTTCTCATCCATAAATTGTGGAAATATCCGGTTTTGGCGATAGGTCCCTGTAGTATACCCCAGCATGTCTGTCCTGGTTAGGCCCCGCCAGTCTGCCTTGGTCGAGATTAGGGTATTATTTCAAGAGTTACACATTTATTTATTTTTTATTAATGTTCCGATACTGGACATAGGCTTTATCAAGCCCATTACTGTGGCCCAGGTTAACTGCTACTCACACACACACACACGTCAAGACTTCCGAACTGGCACCCAGCTACAGAGGGAGGGAAGTGAGGGTAATTCTCAAATACTGCATCTGTTATGGTACCAGTGAGGGTGTATTACGACATTCAGTGGCCTTATATTTAGTGCCTGAACTCAATTTGTAAGAGTATATATTCTCAGCCCCTCACCTGAGAGGTTTCGATCTCCTTACCTATAGGTTACGAGTCCAGCCAACTAACCACTCAGCCACTTTCCCTACATGTGGGAGATGTCTAATTTTAGGTACGATATATGTAATCTGGGTTAAATTTCTACACTTGTATAGTACTTTCATATACTGTAGGTCTTACTTTGTGCAACTTTCGTATAAGGGAAATATGCCCCCTCTTACAGGCAAAAATATGAGTTTTCCAGACATTTTTTGTGGGATTCATGCGTCTTTGACATTCATAAAATGTGGACATTTTCTGTTTGGGCATTAGGCTCCAGTAGTCTGCCCAGGTTAGGTCCCTGTAGTCTGCCTTGGTCCAGATTAGGTTAGGGTATTAGTACAGAAGTGGACCTGAATTCAGCAGTGTTGCCAGATCCGGCTGGGTCCCAGTATTTTACCCCTGTCATTTATTGTACTTTATCACGATTATTTCCCGGTAGTTTGCCCAGGTTAGGTCCCGGTAGTCTGATGCGGTCTAGGTTAGGTTAGGTCAGGTCAGGTAAGGTCAGGCTAATTTCAAAATGCCCCATTTGAATATGCCCTATCTTGGAAACGGGGCATTGGAGGAAGAAAAACCATAGAAGAAAAGTGTCTTAGAATGGTCCGAAATAGTGGGTAATGACAGTAAAATATCTATTATACAGTAAGGTCCACTTCTGTACCTTTACCTAGGTTAGGTTAGGTCAAATTGTTTCTAAAAGTGGGCTCAATTTCTCAGATGATTGTATTTCTTTCATTTCATATCTAAATTTTAAATTTGGCCTAGATACCAAAGATTGTAACTAGGAGTAATGAAGTATGGACAAACAAGGAAATTTTGGTAATCATTAAGTATATTACCGTTTTATAATACTATGTTTCTACCCTCTTTACCTACTTTTCTCCTAAGGCATTTTCTTCGGAAATGCCCTATTTCCAAGACAGGGCATATTCAAACGGAGCATTTTGGAATTAGCCTGACCTTACCTAACCAAACCTAGACCGCAGCAGACTACCGGGACCTAACCTGGGCAAACTACCGAGGTAACGGCAATATACTAGATAAATACAAAAATTTCTGCAATAAATGGATGCTAAAATCTCATGAATCACACGAAAACAATAAGTATTAAACATGTCTTCTTTGAAAATCTTATACATCTGTACGTCGGAAAATTTACCCAGATGAGGTTAGGATAGGTTATGTCAGGTTAACTCACCTGGTTGGCTACCCCTGGTCATATTAGTCAGGCTTTACCGTACTGTCAAGGCAACAGGTTATTGGTAGCCCAAAACACCTGGCACGCCAGCCCACCAAGTAGTGTGCCATATGCAGATATGTGTATTGCCGATTTGTCAATATGTATATACCGGTATATATAATCTATTGTGTATCTGTGCATAATATTGGAGTCCTAATCTGTAAATAAAAACAATGTTTCCCCAAGAAACACATGTTTTATCTGAAAATTTCGCAGTGTAACTCTGAAAAATTCCCCAATAACGTGCTCTTAGCAACTAACCTCCTTTTTTCATCTTAGTAACAGCGACATGACGCTTTCCTTTTTTCAAGTTAGGAAGGGCTTGTGTCTTATTCTTTTTTGTGAAGGTTCCCTGTGGCATTTTAAAGCTATCTTCTCTACAACGTTATCTGCAGATGATTCTTCCTTCCATGCAACACAATCCACGCTGCATTCGGCTGCAAATACAAAATACAGATCTTAGATACAGTCATCTGACATAAGCACGATTAAGAGATTGAAATTTTATAATTCTATATTCTATATATAATTAATGAGTATATTCAATGACTAAAGCACCGAAATATGTGTTGATTTATTGAAAGTAGCAAACTAATTGGTTTCGACAAAATTTAAGATAGTATATATATTGAAAACATAAAGCTGTAAACAAACCAAAATGATGATGATGATGAGGTTAGGATGTTTTTTTTTCCAACGGCACCAATAGAGAGTCATTAATAAATGGGTTTATAATCATACCATTCATGAGTGAATTTTTGCAATCATGTTCTCTTGTCTGTATTCAGTATTGAGTTATACTTGCAATAAAATTATTTGTCAGTCGCTTACAAGTTACAACTTTAGTAGGCGAAACTGAATTACACAGTATTGTCTTCATTATTCATATGACACTGACGCCGTCTGACGACAACGGGGGCTTGAACGGGCCGTTCAACTTCACAACTTAACAGATCATCACAGCCTCATACTTGTGCTCACTGTTCGTTTACACTGTTGAATTCATACAACGAGTTACTACTGAGCAACATTTGGATATTTCCGCCTTGTCAACTTGTTAGGTATGTAGGGTTTTAAACTTTATTACAGTGAAGTAAGTTAAATAATATTCGGTAAATATTTACCGAATTACCGTTATCGCGTACGGTTTTTCTACCTTGATTACCCACTTATTTAGGTATTTATTGAAAGAATTACCGTTTTATAGTAGTGTTGCCAGATCCGGCTAGGTCCCAGTATTTTGCCCCGGTCATTTCCTGTACTTTACCACGGTTATTTCCCGGTAGGTTGCCCAGGTTAGGTCCCGGCAGTTTGCCCAGGTTAGGTCCCGGTATTCTCCTGTGGTCTCTCTAGGTTAGGTTAGGTAAGGTCAGACTAATTTCAAAATGCTTCATTTGAATATCTTGGAAATGGGGCATTTGCAGAGGAAATGCCATAGAAAAAAATAGTTTTAGTAACGTCTAAATAAGTGAGTAATGAAGGTAGAAAAACCGTACGCAAATAACGGTAATTCTTTCAATATTTACCCTTATTTAGACCATTCGAAGACTATTTTCGGTAAATTTACAGAAGTACTGGGTTCACTATATTGTATATTTTAGTATCATTACCCACTATTTTGGACCATTCTAAGACACTTTTCATCTATGGTGTTTCTATCTAGATAGTTTTACAAACATAATTTGGAAATTAGTCTGACCTTACCTAACCTAACCTAGACCACAGCAAACTACCGGGACCTAACCTGGGCTAACTAACGGGAAATAACCGTGGTAAAGTAAAGGAAATGACTGGGGCAAAATACTGGGACCTAGCCGGATCTGGCAACACTGCTACAAAACGGTAATTCTTTCAATAAATACCTAATATTCGTCAGTGCCCCTCATAAAATGTTGTCCATTATTGCATATAAAAAATTATCGTATGGTAATCCTAATGGTGATTCTAATATTGAAACCTTAATTACAGAAAATGATATCAGCTTCTCGCAGCCAGTAACTACTAAAGTACAGTACAGTCTGTACAGTTCTGTAATTAATAAGCAACAATGGATGATTGTGAAGTTGTGAGCATAAAAGATAATTGCCAAGGTAAGTACAGTAATAAGTAATTACCAAATAATGTTTTGAAAAAACACTACTGAGGGAGGTGGAATTCAAACCTATTTCAGGCTTTGAGATATAATACCTGTAACTATATTAGGCTAATAGTACATTGTAATGAGTATTGCCCTTTTAAGAGCCAATTTGGTTGTTGTTGAAGTTCCTCAAGCTGTCTGGCCGAGCAGCCCCGAGCTCCTGAGGAAGGTCATGCCATGCCTGAACCGGGCTTTCCCACAGTGCCCTCAGAGAGTGTGTGTTGTATTGTTGGCGAGTGTGGTTGTGTGCGTTGCAGTCTTCAATAATGTATTTAATAGAATGGGGTGCTGTGTTGCATCCCGGACAGGCATCCGCAATGGGTCCATCCAGCCTCTTCTGATATGTCAGAAGGGCCGGGTGGTGGCCACACCGCAGCCTGGCCAGGTGGACTCTGTCCTCACGGGGAAGGGAGGATTCGGATGGGTGGATGTCAGGAGGTCGTGCATGCAGCTGAGTGTTGTTTTTGAGTGTTTGGATGGATTGATGAGTGATTTGAGTATGGATGTGTTTCTGGAGATTGGTTTGGGGTGGGCAGGGTGTAAGAGATGATAGTATTTGTGTATGGTATCGTGTACTGGGTGTTGTTTTGATGTTCCTTGACATGTGTGGGTGTTGTGCCATGTAGTGTAGTGGATGTTGTGGGTTTGTGGAGGCTGCAGCAAGTGTTTGTATGCCTCTCATGTCAAGATGATCCTTGATTTTGAGGACTTTGGTTTCATAGTGTAGGTGGTCTGTAGGTGTTGTAGCTGTGCAGCCTGTGATTATCTTTAGGGCTCTGTTCTGTATGGTTTGAAGGGTGTTGTGATGAGTCTCAGTGAGGTTTGAAGCCCAGGCAGGGCTTGCATAATCCATCACTGATCGAATATATTGTTTGTATACTGTGGTTGTGGTTTCTTTGTTGTGTCCGATTGTTGTGCTGACAAGTGATCTGAGGGCTTTGAGTCTTTGCATGCATTTGTTTTTGATGGCCGTAATATGTTGTTTGAATGTCATGGATGTATTGTATGTTATGCCAAGTATTTTGGGTGTGTGTGTGTGTGGTATAGGTGTGTTGTTTATGGTGAGGTGTGGTGTGTAGCGGTGTTCTGCGTTCCAGTTGGTGAGAACGGTGACAGTTGACTTGGTGGGTGCTATTTTAAGTCTGTTTGTGGTGAACCAGGCATTAAGTGTGTTGAGGTAGGGCTGGAGGATGAGAGTGGCTGTGTTTGCATTTCTGTGTGTACATGTGAGTGTTATGTCGTCTGCGTAGGAGGCTATGTGTATTTGTGGTGCCTGGGGTGTTGGTATGTCGTGCATGTATAGGTTGAAAAGGGTGGGTGAGAGTACAGAACCTTGGGGGACACCATTGGTGAAATTTTTAATGTTAGATGACTGACCAGCAAATGTAACATGGGCTACTCTTCCTCCCAAGAAGCTGGCCAGCCATCTTTTGGTGTTATTATGCATGTCTGTGTTGTATATTTTGTTTGTGAGGTTGTGGCGGGGGATGGCATCAATTGCTTTACTAATGTCCAATGTAACTAAGAGTGTTCTGTGTGGGGGTCTATCTGAGTTGATGCCATCAAAAATTCTTTGTGTGAGGTCTGTAAGAAGGGTGTTTGTTGAGTGTAGCGGTCTGAAGCCATGTTGTGAAGATGCAAGGGGGATGTGTGGTGTGATTAGTTTAATGATGAGGTGCTCAGTGATTTTGGAGGGGGTACAAAGGAGGGTGATGGGACGGTGTGATGATGGTAGCGTGGGATCTTTGTTTAGTTTGGGGATGGTGATGATGTTTCCGTGTTTCCAGATGTTGGGTAATGTGTTGTGTGAGTAGCTGTAGTTTGCTATGTTAGCGAGTGCTTGTATGCCTTGTGGTCCAAGGTGTTTAAGGTGTATGTTACTGATGTTGTCTGGACCACAGGCAGGTGAGTGTTTTATGTTGTGAATGATGTGATTCGTCTGATGATTTGTGAATGGTGTATAGTCTGGGTCAGTGGGGAAACGTCTCTTGCGTCTAATGATTTTGGTAATTATCTATTCTATTGCCGTTTTCTATTACGATGTTTTTACCCTCTGTACACACTAATTTATACCATTCTAAGACACTTTTCTTCTATGGCATTTTCTTCGGAAATGCCCCTGACCTTACCTAACCTGGGCAAACTACCGGAAAATAACCATGGTAAAGTACCAGGATCTGACTGGGACAAAATACTGGGATCTAGCCGGATCTAGAAACACTGCTACAAAATAGCAATAGTTTTGATAAATACCGCCATTTTTTTCAAAAAGATATACATATATTAGAATGGTTTCCCTCTTTGCAGTAACAGTGTCATGCTGGTAACAGCATTGAAATTACCCCAACTCTATTTTCCTGCCATCAGGATAGGTGACACTGAATTTTTTTTTTATAGGATTAAAGGCTGAGAGCTCACTCATTGTCCTCGTCTCTGAAATAAAGCGAATGAGAGAGGTAAAAAAAATCATGTCTAACTTTGTATGAGATGCCTAGATACAGTAGAAAGGGTTTAGAGAATGTAGAACGGGGGTGCCTCGACCGGCCTACCCCTCCTCTCGAGTCTGAATATAAAGACAACCATAATAAAAAAAAAAAAAAAAAAAAAAAAAAAAAACAATAATAACATAAACAATAAATAATATATGTATTTACTTCGATACTTTAATACTATTTATAAATTCACCGCTCTGGTCCGGGGCGGGTCCGCTCTTCATTCTGGGGATGAATGCCTCCGCCTCACCTCCCACCTACCGCATCGCATGCATAGCAATCCAGCTGTGCTGGTTCCACTTTACCAATAATAGTGCATTTGTCGCGGCTTTCAGCCGCTTAAATTGTATTTATTGGTTTGTGGAACCAGCACAGCTTTTACTGTCCTACCCGCCTCCCTATGCAGCAGACATTCCTCTTCAGTTCTCATTTAAGTGACCGAGCGTCTACCCAATCTAACCCAAGCGGGTCACTACCTCTACAGGCCACCACCAGGTGGCTCCCATATCAGTACAGCGCCAGATTTGAATTTCTATATTTACTTCTGATGAAATAAGCCTATACAAGGCCTGGGCTGGAGAAGGGTGGTGTTCTATAGCAATCCAGCTGTGCTGGTTCCACAAACCAATAAATACAATTTCAGCCGCGACAAATGCACTAGTATTGCACAATGGTGCCGAGCGTATGGCGCCGGAGGCGCCATTTACGCTAGTTTATTTTAATTGTAATTTATTTTGTTCAAGTTGGGTTAAGTTGGCTGTGGCTAAATAAAGTTTGTTTGGTTTTGGTGATTTGGATGCGTGGTTGGGCTTATTTGGACACTACTGGCTGTGATATAGTTTGGCTGTGGTTGATCTGGAAGTAACCTGTGAATATTTCTGTTGGATATGTAGTTGTTTTGTGTGGGAATTTACCTCCTGTCTAGTGTTTTTTTTTTATCCTGGTGAAAATACAGTAATTCCCTTCTAAGTAATATGACCACAGATACTGTACATGTTTTGCATATGCAGTAATCCATTGTTTATCAGTTTCAGAGAAGTGTTTAGTTGTGTAAATTTTGGAGTAATTTATCATGGATTACATTACATTTACTGTAACAGTCGAGGAATTGAATGAAGGAGCCAATACATTTTTGTAAGTTTTAAAAATGTGGTTTTACATAACTGAGTCAAAACCATTACCGGTATCTCCTGCTTATAATACATTTTATTGCAGGATACAGTTTATTGTACAGAATTTTTTATAATGATATTTTAGCCAAAGTTCCTTCTGTGCAGATCCTGAATCCACCCTCAAGCAAGTGGAAATTGATATACGAAAAGTGACACAAGAACTCCAGATCCTTGAGGGGAGAAAGGTAAAGCTAGTTGCTCGACGGGAAAAGCTCAAGGATGCCATTCAGCAGCAAAAATCTGCTAAACTTGCCAAGAAAGACTGGGATAGGCAAGGTAAGTGTTAAATTGATTTACATGAAGTACAGAATATTGACTAAGCTGTTTTATAGGTATTCTGTACATTGAATATACGGTACTGTACTCAGCCAGGTTTTCATTATCATAATTTGTTGGTAAGACTTAGAGTTATATAAGGCAACTACTTGAAGAGTAAGTCCTTCACTTTAAGTATTTAATAAAAGCTAAAGAAAATTCACATTAGTACGGTATATACAGTACTCTACCTCAGGAGTGATGTTCTCCAGTAGAGAGGGTTACACTTGGAATCTCATCATCCTTTGCCTGAATTCCTGCCAGGGAACTGTCCTCCTCCCCTCTTACTGTATATATTTGCTGATAATTTTCTTGGTTGCTAGTTAACTACAGGTATCCTAAATGATCCTTCAGTTTAAGGAATTTTTAGTTGGGCTATTAAGTGCTTTACCCTTCCACGGACTGACAAATGTTGCTCTGCACCACCCATCACGAGCAGACATGTGCACCTTTCTTCAACAATTTCAATCCTACACTATGATAGAACAAATGCCTAAATTACTGAAAATGCACCATTGTTTCTGTAACAAATCATAATGGGCTCATAGTCATACAGGATAGGTATTGTGGTGTATTTTAGATAATGGTGTAGGATAAGATCAACACAGCTTCATTATCTTTATAATATTAAACTGGCTCACCTCTCTACTCTCTTGTCCCATTGACTGTACCACCCTTCCTTGAGTCTTCCTTGTGGGGGGGTCCAAAACATTTTGCATGACTACAAAAAGATGTAAATTTTATATTTCTTACAGATTTTTCTTGGTCAAAGGAGTTGGAAAACATCCAGAAGACTGTGTTTAAGGTTGACAAATTAAGAGCACATCAACTCCCAACCATGAATGCCACTATGTCTGGTGTCGACGCAATTTTGATTATGCCCACAGGAGGAGGGAAAAGTTTATGTTTCCAGCTCCCTGCTTTGGTTTCCAAAGGTTTGTATCAACTATTTTTGTTGATATTGTTTATATATACATATGAGATTATTTACACTTATACATTTGTGGTATAAGTTCTGTACCACAATGTTGTTAAAAGAATTTATGGAAATGATTGAATTGGTTTCTCTTTTCCATATGGTGGTTGGTAGCTACAGTTATATTCATTTCCTAAATTTGGGGTATGAGGCTAGCTCAGCCACAGAGCATACTCACACTTATGGACTTAATCATAAAGAGGAAACGTGTTTGACTACCATGTAATTAGCATAACCCTATAAGATATTTGCCTGAACAGGTTGATAGGAAGAGAGTTGGTGTCCATGTGGTAAGCATGCTGGCCATGTAATCTAAAGGACGAGAGATTAAGTCCACTTAAGAGAGGGCTGAGAATATTTATTCTGCCATATCTGGTTTCTGGCACTAATCATAAGGTCACCAAATATCATATAAAATACTTAGGTATCATCACAACTGTGGCATTCAGGATTTATTCTCACATCCCTTGCTCAGAGTTGGGTGCCAGTTTGAAGGTCATCACGCATGTATCCCTAGGTTGAATATGATCTGGGCCTTGGTGATGGGCGTGAAGCTTATATCCAGTGCCATTCTGCTCAAGAACATTGTACCTTACTTTGCATCACACCACATTACATACTGTAGCCCTTCACTAAAATCATGCTAAGTGGTGGGTTAGTAAGGGTGAGATTGATTCTACATCTGTACTGTGAGCTAGCTAGCTCAATCACCTACAGTTCTTATAGTCAAACCTAAAAAGTACCCTTAATGGATATTACAGATCAACCTTGCAAGTGCATTACAGTATTTGATGAATTCAGATTTATTATAATTCTGATGGATGACTGTTACATCCTCCAACTTGGGCAGCCCATATTATACTCACTGCAGCTTTTACACTTATTAGTTACCAACCAGTATTACAAAAAAAAATTTCCTACAAGATATTGGCAGCATGTCTTGTGCGACCATATTTCAATTGTTTCAGTTTTCTCTATTAACCTCTTATGTTGAACATTATTTACACATATGCACTGTACAGTCAGCAGTATGTGCATAATACTGTTGTGAGAGCAAACACCTTTGTGAAAATTAGGGATCACATTGGTGGTGACACCATTGGTGTCTCTGATGGAGGACCAGCTGATGGGACTGAGGAACAGAGGGGTGCAGGCTGCCATGCTTTCTGCCAATTCTACACGTGATGAAGTTAACACCGTACATAACGTAAGACCACTACATTAAACTTAATAAGTATTTATAAAGGTTTAAGTCTCACTAGAATTTTTGCCAGTATTGTACAGTATTCAACAATTCCTGGTATTATTCAAGGAAAATCTAATGACAGAAATAAAATTAGAATAAATTAACACCTTCAAAAGAGGTTGCATAGTATGTCTTGCACACACAAGTCTTGCTACAAAATGGTTGTTATGGGCATTTACAGGCTACTAAGTTCATAATGACTTGAAATGAATTTCAAACTTTTGACAAACACAGGAGTATCAATTGTTTGATTCCTAACAGTGATCCATTTATATATGGTTTCTCTTCATAAGACCTATAGTTAAATTTTGCTGTTCAAAGAGATATCCATGCTCCTTGGGTATAGTTCACAGGAAGATCATTTTCATTGGAGACACTCAAGGATGGTATATCAAGTACTGTACCAATAATTATTTACCCTTCCTGCAGGACATGACCAATGCAAACAGCCGGCTGAAACTGGTGTATGTAACCCCAGAAAAGCTGGCCAAGTCAAAGCGCTTCATGAGCAAACTGCAGAAGATGCATCAAATGGGACGCTTTGCTCGACTTGCCATTGATGAGGTCCACTGTTGTTCGCAGTGGGGCCATGACTTTCGACCTGGTAATTAATCATGGCTCATGTTCTGCTTCAAGGGAATATATTACAGTAGTGTTTTACATTGAAACCGTGGTAGGAAAGGAGGACTGCTCCTCAATTCCTGACATCACTAATCAGATTATTTACTTTTCAACCTTGAAGTTGGGCAACTAACCTCATCGTCACATTTTTTCAACGTCAAGCAATACTATACATTTTTCATGTAGAAAAACTTTGCAGATATCCTAAAGCATTTTCCAGGTTAAGCAGTGTTCTTTTAGAAAACTGTATGTTTTAGGATTTAGAGCTAGAGACCTGTGTTTATATGAATGCTGTCACATTGGCCAATAGCATACAGTACTTCTATGGCTTCTAGTAACCAATGTACTGTATTTATGAAGCTAAAACATATCTAGGATATTAATATAACTCCTGAAGAACAATGTAATGAAAAGTTGTGTATCAGTAACTGTCTCGGAGGAGAAATTAGAATCTATGTGACCTCATCGACACCAAGGGTAGGCCAACTTCAATACTGAACTAGCTGGTAATTACTCACAACTCTTGATTTAGTGATGCCGGGAATTGGGAGAAAATCAATTAGGTACTACCATATGAGAGAGAACACTTGGGGAAATTTAATATGGATCTCTTAGGGAACAGTGATTATTATGGCAGAATAACTGTAGGACAAGGTTGCTGGGCATAATCAAATTTTTCCAAACTGAACTTTTTAACTCATGTACAGTATGTTTTTTTATATCCCTTAAAGAAAAATGATGTTACTCCAAGTGAATTATGAAGGACATCATCCAGTAGTTAATGTTAAATTAAAGTAGTTTTTAACCTTGAGCTGGTGGACAGTCTTTCCCGTGATATCAGGTTAATATTTTCAAGATAATCTACTGTTGTTGTTGAAGTTCCTCAAGCTGTCTGGCCGAGCAGCCCCGAAGAATGCTAGTACTGTACTGTATATTGTACTTGTATGATTGTCTCTATTTACTATGTTCTTGTGGTTTGTTCTCTTAGACTACAAGTTCCTTGGTATCATACGCAAGATGTTCCCTGGTACCCCGATTCTTGGTCTCACTGCCACTGCTACTTCACGTGTCATCCAAGATGTCCAGAAGATTCTCAACATATCTGGTTGCCTCATCCTTAAGGCTTCATTTAATAGACCTAATTTGTTTTATGAGGTGAGTCAGTATGTTTTTGGTTGTTAATAATGCCAATATGTTTATCCAAATGGTAAACTTTTTCCATGATATTGAAACTGAAGGTGTTACTAAATCAAAGACTGTTTATATACTATCTCACTGTGACTTGTAGTGACATTGCCAGGTTTACACTCTTTTCTGTGGCAGCCACTATACAGCTTAACCTTTTAATTTTTTTTTTTTTTTTTTTTTTTTTTATCTAATAACACAAATTGCCTTCGACACCTTCTGTGTACTGTACTGGGAGACCCACCCTGGCTAGACCACACCTTACACTCCACAACACCCCTCACTCAGCTCTGAGTGACATTGGAAGATTTTTTTCATGCAACTTTCTCCTTTGTCCTTGTTTAGAACAGTATTGATATGAAATATTATTACTGTCCATGTTATAAATGAATACAGTAAATTATATAAATTATCGGAAACAATGCAACCTACTGTATATGGTTGGACACAACCTGCCTCATCAGGGTTGAATTTTCACCGAACCTCCAGGAATGAGAGGGTTAATGCAAATGGTACTTAATTAACTAATATTTGATATGGTGGCACTGAGCCTGGATCTTTAGCAGTAAGTCATTATGATACTGGAAATGAATATTTTCCATCAGCTACAGAAAGATGACTATATTATGATACATTAATTGATTGTGACTTAATTAACATTAGGTGCGGCTCAAGCCACAGTCCCAGGAAGAGTGTGTGACTCAACTCCAACATATGCTGGAGGGAGAGTTTCGTGGGAAGTCAGGAATAATCTACACTATGACCATCAAAGATGCAGAAGAACTGGTATCAGAACTGCGCAAGCAAGGCCTTCGTGTTGCACCTTATCATGCACAGTTACCAGCTGAGATACGAAGCAAAGTTCACCGCAGATGGGTGGAAAATGAATATCAGGTATGCTCAAGTACTTAGTATTTATCAGGATCCATTGTTCTTTTAACAAATATAGTATATAATGATTGTATTAATTTAATTTTCAGAATGCTGCTCCCTTTTCCTTTACTTTCTGTCCACTTTCATTCATAGCCACACCATTGTATATATTATATAAGGAGCCTTTATTGAAAATATTTGCTTCTTTATTACATCTGCAGGTCCAAGGTACCAATTTTCCAGCTCCAAGCACACACTGACAATCTGTGATGAATGGTGATGCAACCTGTCTTGAAGAACAGTACCTGTTATTCCTTTGGACCTGAAACACAGTTTTGAAATATAATATAATCAATACAGTACATTCTAATATACTGCTTATTTTATCCTGACCCCCATAAACACAATTCCGCATTACACTCATCAGATCTATCTTGCCATTTGTTGCCTTTATATATGATATTTGTTGGGGAGAGACAAGATTATCATGGATTTCTTTATTAATATACTGTATTTATGTTTTAATTTTTCTCTTTGGCTGTGATGCTTTGACCCATGGGAAGAAAACAAGTGGGGTCTTGATGATTCTCATTTATCTTTGACACTGCCCTTTACCATTTGTGTTTACCATAATGACATTTGTTTTTTCAGGCTGTCGTTGCTACTATTGCCTTTGGGATGGGTATTGACAAGCCTGATGTTCGCTATGTCATTCATCACTGTATATCTAAATCTATGGAGAATTTCTACCAAGTGGGTACATATCGGCATTTTATTATATACATTATGTTTATCAATCCTAATGATGTAATGCATTGTAGATTGGAAACAATATATTAGGTTTTAATATACAATATCAATTCAATGGCTAATTCACTTGTAGAACTACCTCCAAGAGCTTGTCACACCAGAAGAGTCTCTACCATCCCCTCTTCAAACACTTCCTCCTTCCTTGATCAAGCCCATCCCACCCCCCACCCCCACAATGTTCTGTCTTGTGGTTTTCCTGTTACACCAGGCCATTAAATTCCATTCTTATATTAGTACACTCTGGTTGTATCTTCTCCATGTTTGCAAACTACCTTCTGTGTATTCCACTTCACTGTTTACTATACAGTATACCAGTTGCTCTCACACCAATACCACACCTCTTTGCACACTCCATGCCTTCCCCATTCCACCTGATTTAGTCGCATGCTCCCCTTAGGTAGCTCCTTCCCACCACACCTCTTCTGAACTACTCTATGTATTCTTGTGCTCTAAAACAGGAAAGTGGACGTGCCGGACGTGATGGGGAGAAAGCCCAATGTATAGTATTCTGGAAATTTGCTGACTTAACCAGGCAGAGTACCATGGTGTTCACGGAACAGACTGGCTTAGAAAATCTGTATGGTCTGGTTTCATACTGCCTGGATGGAGTCAGGTATGTTTAGGCCTACTTCCTCTGGAGCAGAAGGTTTTATGACAGCTCCTTTAAATATATGGAGCCAGTCTACTGGTCAGTGATTGTCATCTAGTTCATATGTTTCATTGGATATGGTATGTTTTAAGATGTAGATAAAAAAATTAGGTTTTTCTTGAAATATCTTAAATATATACAGTATCAAAACAATTTGTGTAGTTTATAAAGGTTGCAGCTTGTATACTTTGTAGTATTTCAGTATTATGCATATATAGTGTCGGTGTTTTTTTTTTTAAACTAAGTAGTATAGTATACATCCACACCCAGATGGGTACAGGTACTGTATATACTGCCACATTCATAGTATCGAGAGACTTATGGAAATGCCAGGATTCTATCTCTCTCAGTCCTAAATTTATTGTATTTTACATATGAAGTGTCTAATCTGCCATACTTCACAACACACATACATTTGTGGAAATATTTCATACATTTTACTGTACTGTGCCAGCTGTATCTCAGCTTAAGAATGGGGCACAAAGCTCCTGCTTGGGGTAGGTACATTGGATCTGCCAACTATATAGTTCTGTCGGAGCAGGGAGTGGGGTGGTTCCTTGTGGTGGGTTAGCAACTCCTGAGTAAAAAAACTTGCTGAATGTAGCAGAGGAATATTCTTCTGCTAGGGCTAATCCCTGGATAGGGAGATCGGAGTTCCTGAAAAAGAATGAGGTATAAATGAAATATTTTTTTTTTCAGTTATTTCCAAATAAGGTTTATAATATTGAGATGAATTCCTTTGATGGTGCAGTCAGCCTCGTATCCCCTACAATACAGGGGAGGAGTGAGGGATTGGGACCCCGATCTCCAACAATGACCCCACCAAAGACTCAAAATATACTTGGAGCTGGACCCCTTGCCTGTTGGGGTCTAGCACTGGTGGTTGAGCCCTCCCACCCCCTGAAAAAAGGGAAATGGGGTATTGATGATGATGATAATGATGATAATATTATTGATTTTCTCTTAAAAAATTAATGATCCATCAGAGGAGCAAGAGAATATTCGGTACTGTTAACAAGAGTCTGACATAACTTTCTCTTAGTAAAATCATCACTGTACTCAGATGTCGCAGGAACATCATCGCGGATCACTTTGATGAGAGATGGGAGAGCAGTGACTGCGGCAAGATGTGTGATCACTGTCGCACCCCACAAGAACACGAGACTGTTGACTTGACCACATATGGGGAACAGCTTCTAATGATTCTTGGAAAATCTGCAAGTATGGACCAAAGATTAACAGGCAAGTGTTGCAATTCATAGAGTATGTGAATGAATGCTTAAAATATGATCTGCAAATAGCATCTAATTAAATGGCTGTTGATGATAGCTGGGATACTAAATGGTTTGGCATGATAATACTAGTACAGCTATACTGTATTTTCTTGGTGTTGTTGTTGTTGTCGAAGTTCCTCAAGCTGTCTGGCCGAGCAGCCCCGAGCTCCTGAGGAAGGCCATGGCCTGAACCGGGCTTTCCCACAGTGCCCTCAAAGAGTGTATGTTGTGTTGTTGGCGAGTGTGGTTGTGTGCGTTGCAGTCTTCAATAATGTGTTTAATAGAATGGGGTGCTGTGTTGCATCCCGGACAGGCATCCGCAATGGCTCCATCCAGCCTCTTTTGATATGTCAGAAGGGCCGGGTGGTGGCCACACCGCAGCCTGGCCAGGTGGACTCTGTCCTCACGGGGAAGGGAGGATTCGGATGGGTGGATGTCAGGAGGTCGTGCATGCAGCTGAGTGTTGTTTTTGAGTGTTTGGATGGATTGATGAGTGATTTGAGTATGGATGTGTTTCTGGAGATTGGTTTGGGGTGGGCAGGGTGTAAGAGATGATAGTATTTGTGTATGGTATCGTGTACTGGGTGTTGTTTTGATGTTCCTTGGCATGTGCGGGTGTTGTGCCATGTAGTGTAGTGGGTGGTGTGGGTTTGTGGAGGCTGTAGCAAGTGCTTGTGTGCCTCTCATGTCAAGATGATCCTTGATTTTGAGGACTTTGGTTTCATAGTGTAGGTGGTCTGTAGGTGTTGTAGCTGTGCAGCCTGTGATTGTCTTTAGGGCTCTGTTCTGTATGGTTTGAAGGGTGTTGTGATGAGTCTCAGCGAGGTTTGAAGCCCATTCAGGGCTTGCATAATCCATCACTGATCGAATATATTGTTTGTATACTGTGGTTGTGGTTTCTTTGTTGTGTCCGAATGTTGTGCTGGCAAGTGATCTGAGGGCTTTAAGTCTTTGCATGCATTTGTTTTTGATGGCCGTAATATGTTGTTTGAATGTCATGGATGTATTGTATGTTATGCCAAGTATTTTAGGTGTGTGTGTGTGTGGTATAGGTGTGTTGTTTATGGTGAGGTGTGGTGTGTAGCGGTGTTCTGCGTTCCAGTTGGTGAGAAGGGTGACAGTTGACTTGGTGGGTGCTATTTTAAGTCTGTTTGTGGTGAACCAGGCATTAAGTGTGTTGCGGTAGGGTTGGAGGATGAGAGTTGCTGTGTCTGCGTTTCTGTGTGTACATGTGAGTGTTATGTCGTCTGCGTAGGAGGCTATGTGTATTTGTGGTGCCTGGGGTGTTGGTATGTCGTGCATGTATAGGTTGAAAAGGGTGGGTGAGAGTACAGAACCTTGGGGGACACCATTGGTGAAATTTTTAATGTTAGATGACTGACCAGCAAATGTAACATGGGCTACTCTTCCTCCCAAGAAGCTGGCCAGCCATCTTTTGGTGTTATTATGCATGTTTGTGTTGTATATTTTGTTTGTGAGGTTGTGGCGGGGGATGGCATCAAATGCTTTACTAATGTCCAATGTAACTAAGAGTGTTCTGTGTGGGGGTCTATCTGAGTTGATGCCATCAAAAATTCTTTGTGTGAGGTCTGTAAGGAGGGTGTTTGTTGAGTGTAGCGGTCTGAAGCCATGTTGTGAAGATGCAAGGGGGATGTGTGGTGTGATTAGTTTAATGATGAGGCACTCAGTGATTTTGGAGGGGGTACAAAGGAGGGTGATGGAACGGTGTGATGAGGGTAGTGTGGGATCTTTATTTGGTTTGGGGATGGTGATGATGTTTCCGTGTTTCCAGATGTTGGGTAATGTGTTGTGTGAGTAGCTGTAGTTTGCAATGTTAGTGAGTGCTTGTATGCCTTGTGGTCCAAGGTGTTTAAGGTGTATGTTACTGATGTTGTCTGGACCACAGGCAGGTGAGTGTTTTATGTTGTGAATGATGTGATTTGTCTGATGATTTGTGAATGGTGTATAGTCTGGGTCAGTGTGGAAATGTCTCTTGCGTCTAATGATTTGTTTGTCTTCAGGGTGAGGGTGAAGGTGACTGACATGAGAAAAATGTTGGATGAGTGTGTTTGCTTGTTGTTTGTTAGAGGGTATAGTGTCTGTTGTTGTGATGGCTGCATGTGATTGTGTAGTGTTGCTGTTGGACAGTGTGATGCTGTTTAGTGTTTTGTAGAGTTTGCTGGTGTTGGTTGTGTGGTTGAGTGTGCTGACAAAACTTTGCCAGTTAAGTGATTTTGTTCTTTAATTTTGTTGTTTATTTAGTGCTTGTATTTGGTTTATTGTGTGTTGTGTAAGAGGAGTTGGGGATGTGTGTTTAAGTGTGTCACGTTGTTTGATGAGGTCTTGAATTTCTGTTGTAAAGTTGGGGTTGTGTTTTCTTCTGTTACCTCTAGGGATGTGCTGTTTGTCTGCGTTTTGTATAATTGTATTGAATTTTTGAACAGCTGTGTTGATGTTTGTGATGGGTGTACTGTTCAGTGTTTCGAAGTGTTGTTCTGTTTCCATAGTGAAGGCCTCCCAGTTGGTACTTTTGTAATTTGTGTATGTGTGTCTGTGGACAACTGGGGTGATTCTTGTTTTAGTGGTGATTATGATTGGAAGGTGGTCAGAGCCGAGGGTTCTGACCACTCTCCATGATGTTCTGGGGGCGAGGTTGGGAGAGCAAAAGGATATGTCAGGAGAGGATGGTTGGAAGAGGGCTTGGTGAGGGATATGAGTGTGTTGATGTGGGTTGTTTAATGAAATGAGGCTGTCAGTTTGTGCAAGGATTTCAAGCCCTCTGTCTGTGTCGGGGTTGTTGACATACCAGGCCGACGTCTTGGCGTTGAAATCACCACCCAGGATGAGGTCAGGTTGGTTGGTGATTTGATGGAGCTGGGGGGAGAAGTTTTGGGGGACTGTTGGGCTGGTTTGAGGGGGGATGTATAAATTAACTATTGTAATATTGGATGATTTCCCAGTGCGGACTTTGATGCTTTGAATTTCTGTGGTGGTGTCGTGGTGAGGGAGGAGGGATTTGAGTTCCGCACTGGTTTCAATATAATTAAGGGATTTATGGACTAGGGTGATGAGTCCACCGCCATTTCTGTTGGCCCGGTCTTGTCTGATGGTGGTGAAATTGGTGAATGTAGGTGTTTTGTTTGTGTTGCGTAATTTTGTTTCTTGTAAGATGGCAATTATGTTGTATGATGAAGTGTGTGAGTTCTTGTTTTTTGGTGTTTATGCCATCTATGTTTAGTTGAAGTATGTTAATGCTGTGTGTGCGGTGTGTGTTAGGTGCTGCTGCACGGGGGAGAGGAGAGTGTGGGGGGGAAGGAGGTGGAGGTGGAGGTATTGTTGGTGTTGGAAGTAAGGGTGATGGAGGCGGGAGTGTTGGTAAGGGTGATGGAGGTGTGGGTGATGGTAAGGGTGATGGAGGTGTAGGTGATAGTAAGGGTGATGGAGGTGGGAGTGATGGAGAGGGTGGTGGAGGTTGTGGTGTTGGAAGAGGTGAGGGACATGTGGAACAGGTCCATGTGTTTGTATAGTGTTTCATGGATGCTAATGTTGTACATGATAAGTGGGTCCAGTTCTTACAAGAGTTGCATTGAACTGAACCCTTTGTCTGCCTACTTGATGTGATGGGTTTAGAGCATGTTGGACATGTGTATTTGTTTATGGGTTCAGGATTGCTTTCAATGTCTCCGGCTAGAAGGAGAAGCCGAGAAATGACAGCCGGAGAATCATTCCTCGGTGATGAAAAAATGTGTAGTTGTGTGTGTTGTGTGGTATTGCCCGGGTGACTGAAGCCGTTCCCAGGGACTCGCGCCCCCTGGTGGGGGGCGGGGGGATGTTGTGACGGTTTGGCCCCCATAGCTTCCTTCCTTGGGTAAATTGGTCTACCATATCTCAGAAAAGATGCACTTCTGGTGTTGAAGTTTAATTCATTTGCAAACAAATTTTCTGTATTTTACATATTATAGTATGCTGTATTCTGTACAATATTTGAACTAACACCAGATAAATTTATGTATATGGTTTGTCATATGAAAGCCCCCATTATCAAAAGGTTAACAAGGAATTCCTTAGCCTATACAGTCATTATTACTTTTTTCCAGGCCAGAAACTTATTGACCTTTTCATGGGTAAAGGTACACCGAAGCTACGTGTACAAGAGGCCATTGCCAAGGGACTGAGACGGGATCGAGCTGAGAGCATTGTGGCTTTCTTCCTCATAGATGGATTTCTCAGGGAGGATTTTCACTTCACTCCCTATAACACCATCAGCTACATTTTGCCAGGTGTGTATGAGCTGATACACAAGCTTTTCTCTTGAAGTATATTGAACTCCCACTTCTATAGGTTGATGTGAATAACTTACTTATCTTATTTTGAGTTACTGAAATAGTATTCCATGAATATTTTTTTTTTTCTGTTAACATCAACTATTGTGTTAAAATTATTGGAGTAAATGGGCAACGAAACACATAATTCTCAATTGCCCTTTTACCAGTTACCGTCATTTATATTCTTTTTCAAAAAGTAGTATACAGCTGTCCATAAAATAATTTGAGCACTATGGGTGCCTGGAGTAAAAGGACTGGGAATGAGAATGGATGAAAATATCACTGAAAACCCAAAGCTGTTTTTAGATTGTAATGAAACTGGAAAGGAGTGTGAAAAAATTGTATATAGGAACCAGGGGCACCCTTTAAATTCATTGATGACTGGTCCTTATGTTCCAGCAAGGGTTACTTGTAGAGCTGTGTCTGTTCATGATTATGCTTTTGTTCCAGTGCAGTGTCTTATGTCCCACTTTATTCATTGGTTTATGCATCATTGTATATCTCCTAGAATTAATTTGGATCAATCATTATTTGCATTTGATGGATTGTGCGCTTTTAAGTGCTATGTCAATTGCTCATCTGCTTTCTGGTTATAATTGTAGGCTGGCAGCCCAGTTTCATCTTGGTAGTTATCAAAGAGTTTCTGTAACAAAAGTCATGTGAAATGATTTTGTTAACTATGAGTACAGTAGCCTACTTGTGGAAGGAGAAGCTGAGAAATTGCGGACATAAAATGAGTGAATGTGTGAGGCCCATGACACTGGGCATTCTAACTACCATCTTATGTATTTCCTTTTTACTTGGAGCTCCCACCTCTTAAGAAAAAGGGAAGTATGGTCTTGAAAGGGATAATTATGATTAGTATTTAGTTATATATTTTGAAAGTCGCTACATGATATTGTACTTCCTTAATGTTCCAGGACCAAAGGCAGAAGCAGGACTGGCCCCTAGCAACATGACTATTGGTAGAGTAAAGAAATTACCAGAGTTGGAGTTCAATTCATCCAATGAATGTAAGGACAATAAGAAAACAAATGTGGATCCATCAACAAAGAAGAGGAAGGTTGATGATATGCTCAAGATAAAAAAAGCAGATAAAAACACAAAAAGTAGCATGGCAAAGGGCAGTAATGGTCGTTTGAGCTCTAGAGAGGATTCTAAGGTGGAGGTGAATCATAAAGTAACTAATAATGAATCACCCAAGATCACAAAAACTCGTACAACCTCTTCTAAATCAATGCTTCAGGACTCAAAATGTGATGACAGTGAAAGTGACAGTGACTTGGCTGGACCCAGTAAACGCAAGAGAGTCATAACCATTGAAGACTCGAGTGATGCATCTGATATTTAAGTACAATATCTAGTTTTGGTCCAAGAATTAAATGGAAAAGTAATAAAATAATTCCTACATTAACAGAGTGTATTTCAAGTCCAACATGCCTTCCTGAGTATGATAATAGTAGCTGAATAACAAAGACTGTTCAATGAGCGTACTCACCAGCCAGTCATGATCATCATTTGCTTTGTTCAATTTGCAATCCAAGGCTTAAAACTGAAGAGGGCCAAGGATGTAAGTCATATTGCTTACAGCATGCTCATTATATCAGCACATATTAAAATATATGAAAATGTATTTGATATTGTAAAAGAATATATATAATTTAGAAAAATCAACAGCATATTTCCTTGTTTACTAATGAATGCGTTAGTGGACCACCAGAGGCAGACTCTCATTAGCCTATTTCCTGAAATTCCTGTTTGTGTTTCATGCTTCTCTCTTTTTCTTATTTTTTCATGTTCCTTTTGCAATGTCACACATGCTGAATCATGCCTGTCATGATAAAAAGAAAAGGAAATGAATGATGAACTCCCTCTTCACTTCGGTCCTGCCACATTTGTACCACTGCTCTCAAGTAGGCCTATAGATTGTATATATCTTTTTCCAGATAAGTAACATGAATGGGGTGTAGGTCTAGCTAACAGCCAGCTCCTTCATACCTGCTGAAAACTTGGTAAGTTATGGTAGGCTACAGTTACCTAAATAACAACTTTTAACACATCATTGACTTTCCTTTTGTGAAAATTTAATATCACAGTACTGTATTGTTATTGGACAGTAATTTGTTTGCATGTTAATATTCAAGAACATTAATCCCATTAATTCTTACCAAATGTAAAATTAGAACGACTACTACAGCTTTAATTACCATCGTTTGAATGAATGTAGAACTAGGGAACATAACATAAATAGAAAGTACAGTACATTTTTACCATATCTAGAAAAAAAATTCATAATGGTCTCTTGAGTATAGCATCGAAACTATTTCAAAACCATCGTTCAATCGTGAAGACTATATTTATATTTGGTAGGAATTGGGGATAGAGTTGAATGTGGATTGAAAAAAGCAATGGATTTGAAACAGAAATTAGAATTAATTATTTTTCAGTCTGCACACAGAATTTTAAAGGTTAATGAATAATATCAGATTTTAGTCAATCGTAAATAAAGCACAAAATAATATGACGAGTACAATTATTTTCCCGCACGAAAATAGATAAATTTGAACAGCACATGAATATTTCAGGCTGTTCATGCTCACATTATTTGTATTTCATTATGTATGAGTACATTTTATACCCTTTGTTACTTTAAAACCATCGAGAAGTAATAATTGTAGGCTACTATTACTTTTGACAATAACTGTAAATTTAGGTGTGCTTTAAACTATCTATGAACAGTACATCCTAAAGGTTTACACGTCAATATAAGAAAAATATACACAAGAATAATATTCCTAAATTGTGGAAATTAAATGGACATACAGCTATTAGAAATTTATGATGACCGAACGCCTGAAGTTAGACAATAATTTAGATTAACTATTTAACTGTTCGAACGAAGGCATTGAAGAGTGAATCAAGATGGCGTGTGAGACTGTGTGTGCATTAGAAGCGTGTTGGGTTAATACTTGAATTTGGAATTATGGAGGCCATTTTAAGGGAAATTTAAGCATTCGATACTTGATGTAGACACCTTAATTACCGGTAAGTGACCATGAACTATACAAATATTATTACTGTAGTACAGGTACGATGACCAATTTTATTACATTAGTACCGATACGATGTTATATAGTTCTAATATTATTATAGGGCCATATTCAAGAATATTGATGGTGTGGTACCTGTACGATGACTCCATAGGAAAACGATAGAGCCATCATAGTCATACTGGTACTACGCCATCGTATGCACCACAAAATAATGTTCTTGAATATGGTCCAGTTTTACCACCAATCTTGTAGCGTCCATATGTTTGATCCATCGTACTGGGACCACGCCATCGTATGCACCACAAAAAATGTTCTTGAATATGGTCCATCGTCTTACCAATTAATCTTGTAGCATCCATGTTTGATCTAGATTGCCTAACTTACTGTAGACCAAACATAATTTCTCTTTTCTGGCATCCAACCGGTGAAGATATTGGTTATTAATGAACTCTGTGTTTAGTGTAGTTTTGGTAAAAATTGAATGAATTACCGTTATTGGGTACGGTTTTTCTACCTTCATTACCCACATATTTAGACCATTCTAAGACTATTTACTTCTATGGCATTTTCTCCGCAAATGCCCCATTTCCAAGATAGGGCATATTCAAATGGGGCATTTTGAAATTAGCCTGACCTTACCTAACCTAACCTAGACCGCATCAGACTACCGGGACCTAACCTGGGCAGACTACCGGGACCTAACCTGGGCAAACTACCGGGAAATAACCGTGGTAAAGTACAGAAAATGACCGGGGCAAAGTACTGGGACCTAGCCGGATCTGGCAACATTGCTACAAAACGGTAATTCTTTCAATAAATACCATAGTGTTTGGTGTTTTTATTAATGTGACATGCAGAAGGTAAATTAGATGGGAATAATCTGGTAGGTATATGATTGGCTCGAGAGTTCAACCTTTTCATCATACTTTCATGCCAATCATTTCTCAGAATGATCATTTTACAGGAATTGTTAGAGGCTTATAGAGAAGTGGCTGTTTCAGAATTTCATTGATGTTTTGTGATTTTGCGTGGTGCACTGATTATAGTTTTGCCTCCTTAGGCTACTTGTCTTTACTGTTATAGGCACAGGTTATAGGGTACGGTATTCATAAAATTATATCAATAAATAATTGTACCAGAAATTTAACTAAGTTATATAGTATTTAGTAATTGCCTAAAAAATGAAAAATACAAAATATTATTATTATTATTATTTTTATCCGTTGAAATGAAAAGACGACAGTATATTTTGACCATGTTTGACCCTGTAGGCGGCGTAGAGGCTGAAAACCACCTTAAAGAAGACAGGGCATGAAGGTCTAGGGAAATTGATGGGTAAATACCAGTAAAAAATGAATTAAAATATACAGTAATTGGTTATTCTGAAGAACAGTTCTACCTGGCCTTTTCCAGATTTTCGTTTTTACTTTACCATGCATATTTTTGTATTATCTATTAATTTTTGACCAAATATTGTGAAGAAGGAACTTATAGCATGAACAAACCAAACCTAACCAAACGTGACTAACCTAACAAAATTAACCCAAATAACCCTTATTAATAATTGGGGCAACCTTTGGGATTTGGTTAGGTCAGGTCAGGTCAGATAAAAGATTTTTTCCTAATATTAAATTGATACACATGACTATAAAAATAACACCCACCCACACACAAAATGAAAGCTACAAAAAATAGTTGGAAAAGTTCAAGTGGAACTGTTCTTCAGAAAGGTAAATTACCTAGACCTAACCTGGACAAACTACTAGAAACCACGGTCTACCTACTGTAGACCTAGACCGTGCTAGAAACAAACCTTACAACAATAACGAGTCTTACATTAATGTGATAGTTTGAACAAATGATAATTTACGAGAAATATTTGTTCTTTATCTTATTGGCTACGGCATTCTTTGCACCACAATGGAAATTATATTATTTTTAAAAACGAGGTCTATTGCAATTACAACACTGTCCAGACTGCTGGGTGAGGAGTGACTGGTAATTTAAAGATGGATTCTTTGTTTAATTTGAGTCAGAAACTCAGAAATCATCAGAAAATGTATCCAAAAGCATGCTGTTCAAGTCTGTATAGTGTTTTATCTTTTGTATTAGCGTACACACCAGGACAATGCCAATCTGAACAAGAAAATTACTGTGATCTGAATATCAGGTCTAATAAATACATCCGTCCAGTAACCTCGTCGTCAAGTAAGACTTTTGGAGAAAAGTTTTAAATACGTTGGTATATGTTATGGAAAATAATGTTAGCCCTTTTCTTTAACCCTATGGCAATTGGAACGAGGAAATTTCCAAGTGAAGGAAAAGTTCGTCCGACGAGGATGGGATTCGAACCCACGCAGGGAGACCCTATTGGATTAGCAGTCCAACGCCTTAACCACTCGGCCACCTCGTCTGAGTGGATGCGGGTCATGCTCTCAAATTTTGACGTACTTTAGATAGTTATGCATTACTTAAAGAGATTGCCTACAGCTACAACGTCAGTTACGGTACTGTGCGAAACCAAAGTCAGGGTATGAGGCGCCAGTATTTAGCAGAAAGAAGGTTGTCGAGTATTCAGCATTCCCTCCCACTAGCGTATGATATCTATTCCTATACTCCTGCTCCAGAAGTGAATAAGAAAATACAGAAATTCACGAGATAGGGATAATTTCTTGGTAAACCTGGAGATTTTACAGTGTACAGGTTGTTAAAGGCGGTGATACAAACGTGATCAATCGTTCTCATAAATTTATTTGATTAATATTCAAAAAGCTTGAATGACCTCTGAAATACTTATAGATAGACAAGTAATATATACCTTCTTTTTACTGTTCTGTTTATAAAGCCTGACAATGGAGGAGATGAACACAGGTCCTCCATATGATTAGTTATTTTATTCGTAGAACATATTGAAGCAAGGGAAATGGGGAATTGATGATGAAAACATATTTCATCCTTCAGCTCTTGTGCGGTTTGGTGACCTAAATGTGTTAACCGTGTTATTGTTGAGTTCTTGATTGTAATTTCTAGTTCACGCATTGTAGAAAGCGAAACAATAAATCTCATCATACTGGTATACGTAGTCACCTTCAGAAAATTCACTATATAGCACAGTAGCACTTCCCTTTTCCTCCAATGGTTTGTTTTCCCGAATGATAATCTACACGTTACTCTAGAAGGGAGTCAGTATAGAAATGATCTAGTATATCTGAGTTGCACATATTAATTTTTAGTGCATGTAAAATAGTTATAGCCTATTTAATTTTCTCTTTTTTTTTCTAGGATACAAAATTAGTTACAGGTTATGTAAGGTCATGAGACTGTCTTCAGTTAATAACGACGTATTTAGAAGACAGTCATTCTGTAATTTGTTCCTTTGTTATGTACTAATGAACATCCATTTAAAAAAATAAGTACATATGTATGTTTTAAAGCGGCCTGTTGGTCTAGGGGTATGATTCTCGCTTCGGGTGCGAGAGGTCCCGGGTTCAAATCCCGGACAGGCCCACTTGAAACTTTTCATACATTTGGATTACCGGAATCTAACAAAGAAAATATGAAAGTGAACTCAACCGCAGTAGACTGGAATTCCTTCAAATAAATCCACAAACGATTCATAACCATAATACTATTTGAGGGTTTTACATCAGGTGATTTTTTTGTAATATTAGGTTTATTATGCCTACCCAGCATTGCCAGTTTATCTCTGGTGCTTTCCCCGAATTCACAGTTGCCTTACACATAATTTACGAGTCCTTGTAAATACTCAACAGAAAAGAGTTACATGGTTATTAATCTATTCCTGGTAATTGCTTTTAGCGTCATGAACACTATAATATCATGATAAACATGTGCAAAGTTGATAGGCATGTAATTGATGAAACTGTATGCAAATACTAGTTATATGATGGCTGACTCAGAATACAACATAAGCAGGCCATCGTGCTCAAAAGAGTCTCATGATGTATAAACGAATGTACTCGTATCTTGTTGGTCTTACCCGAAAATGAGCTGAATATGATGTCCACTTTGTTCAGAAAGGATAACTCAAACTATGCATAGCCTTATCAAATGAGTAAATTGGTGAGTAATTTTGTGTCAATGGGAATATGCTGAAAGAAAAGGAAGGAAAGTCTACTGGCGAAAGAGGGCCACGGACAGGATTCATTCATGACCACCCCTCACTCAGAGAATAGGAAGCCTGCTAATGGACACAGACTAGAGCCTCGGCCCTCGGGTGTCGATAGTAATGGGAGGACACCTTTCGCTCATGTGTTGGACTGTTGGTTAGCTATCAACGTAGCTCAGAATGTTCGATCAAACTTCACCGAATGATTGGGTATTATGAAGCAAAGAATTTATTTAGGTTTGGTGGATTCAGGTCGAAGATCACGGTCAAAAATATATGTAATATTATATTCTTAACTCTTACGTATTCTTGTTAAGAATGGAGGGCGAATTGTGGGCGGGTCTATAATTATAACGAGAAGAAAACCCACACTGGCAGACGGAAGTTTCTTACCAAAGAGTTTCGGTGGGCACTGCCCAAGAATGATAGACTATAGTCTATCATCCTTGTCACTGCCACCATCCTCAGTGGTCAAGATGAAATGATGAGATGACAATAAGAGGTACAGTCACGGGCATAAGTTTCTTTACCCCCATGGCGAGAATGAGGTCGAAGTTGTGGTTGGAGAAGGGCCAGGCAAACGAACACTGTATCTCATGACGGCGTAAAATTTGTTGTATTCAAGTGAACACCTCTAGTGTCATGAAGCATCATCCGAACATTATGAACTGGTCCATTTTTGTTCGTCTAGCGGCTCTAGCCCATATCCAACCACGACTTCGACCTAACTCTCGCCAGAGGGGTAAAGAAACTTATGCTCGTGACTGTACAAAAGGCTCCAATATATACAGAATGTGTGCTTGTGTGTATGTGTGTGTAGGGGGGGGGGGCAAGGCGTCATTTGACCCGTCATCTGATACGATACCCTCCCGTTTCTGTGAGTATTTATACAGATGTGTCATATCATGTGTGTGTGTTGAATTGTGAGAAAGGTAAAACAAGGAAAGTGAGGCAATCCTACCGCCGTAGTGTGAAAACATCCGATCAAGGTATATAATCTCCTTGGATCCGATAGGTGTGTGTGTGTGTGTTGCGGTACAGGTGGATACAGTGTGGTTGAAGTTAAAGCAAGGCTGAGCTCCGACATGGAGAGAACGATTTGTCCTCAAGGGAATTCATAATTGGATCTACTGAAATTTATAAGTACCGTTAGAGGTTAAAATTTTCATATTTTTGTATACAGTGATTCGAAAATTTTCTTTTTTCTGAAGTCTATGGTTATTTTTGGATACATGGTTGAATGCAGCATTGTTGATATTTACAGCATATTTGTATTCCTGAATCCTTAATTTTATACTACGACTTGGTTTTTCCTATGTACAGTTGGCCTCAGGGATTCGTATACACCACTGTCACATCAGGAGTTCGTAACAACTAGAAAATTGAGTGCATTAATTTCCTAACACCGAAATTTCATCGTAAAGATGTTTGGCTGATATTTGAATTAGTTAGCAGAATTATCCTTGCAGCATGTGCAGAATAAAGACCACTGTTAACCAATGCTCTGTACGAATTCCAGGGGCCGACTGTACACTAATCACAATCCTTAGATGGGATTTTAAATATACCTTCCTCAGAAGTAGGTGCACTTTTATTTTGAACTAATGTGGATTTAATCGAGGCGGTATTCCTGAAGGCAATGTGTACTTCTCTATCGTAACAAACTGACTTTACCAGACTAATTTCTTTTATATAAGAAAGCGTTTCTTTTTTGTGGTAGAAGCTTTGGGTACATAATGTAATTAATTGCCTGGATTTCTTAATAATCCAAGCTGGATACTTCTATCTGCCAGTGTGTCTTCTTCTTGTAATAGACTATCGCCCCTGTGTGATTTATCCAGTCCAGTCTAATTATAGCATGTTTCTAGCGTCCGGGGATTTTGTATAAACTTCGGAAAAGTTGCTGGACGCATAATTTAACAAAACTTTCAACCGTTGCCGTGACCAGGATTCGAACCTGGGTTATTGCGGCCACAACGCAATGTACTAACCACTATACGATCACGGCCACACCGGTTGGTGGATGAGTGAGAGTAAGAACGCTATAAGAAATATTTATATATGTGATAAAAAAAATGTTCTTTGTTAATATAATAAGTCAGATTTGTTATATTGATGAAAGACGAGACAATATGCCAATAATTATAGGAGAATCAGAGTCGTGGAAGCTCTCAGTGACGTATATAGGGTGGACAATAAATTATATTCATATTGTGTTGGCCGAAAATCATAAAAAAAAAAAAAAATAACATGGCAGACCTGTCCCTGTTAAAATAGTTTAAAGGGAATGCAGTTGTAGAGAAAGTGACGACGCAGTTTCATAATTCGTTAAGAATAAATACCTTGTGACACTGAATGAGATTGATTAAAAATGTTTTTTTTTTTTTTAGTTATATCGCGCTATAAGTAGTTGCAGGTGAAAATTATGTGATAATATTTATAAAAGTAATTGTGTAAATGAATTTTGAATACAAACTTGCAAGCAGTGGTGTTTGGTTGCCAGTCGGCCTGTTGGTCTAGGGGTATGATTCTCGCTTCGGGTGCGAGAGGTCCCGGGTTCAACTCCCGGACAGGCCCAGTATTATTTTCTTGTGAAGAATTGATATTTAAGCCTGTCCACTTAAGAGAGGTCGTGCTGTACAAAAGTTTCTGTAAGGTATACTCGTACTTCTGTCCATGGCTCTGGTAAGTTAAAGCAGTAGGGTCAAATTTGTCACCCGTCATAGACAGCATAATCCCAGTTTGCAGTGTAAAATGCATTACCGATAATTAAAGTTTTAGGTCACTCACTAACAAGTGTCAAACGTATAGTAGGCCTATTTAATTTTAATATACCCCCGTGTGTAACCTGCCTTCTCTCCCCTCCTTCCTTCCTTCCTTCCCATTTTCATTCAAACGATCATAGTAACTATTTTAAGTTATGTATAGTGAGAAAGAGAGTGAGGTAATGGAAGATGTTGTGGTATGTGGTCAGTATGAGAGAAAGAGAGAGATGTGGATGGATGGAAGAAGTGAGACATTTCAGCCTAAGGGATGGAAGGAGTAACAGAAACGTTTGGGGTATGTTACTTAATTGATTGACAAGAATGTATGAATGGTTGTGCAGTTGCTACATAGGGTAACCCATGTAAAGGAAAAATAGGCAAAGTTATGCCATACCCCTTTGAATTAGGAAGTAATTGCAATTGAATAGATAAAGCCTTCACTGAACATTATTATTATATTAGCTACGGACAATAGAAATCGTATCCCCTACGATACAGGGGGGGGATCCCGCTCTAACAATTACGCAACTAAGGTTCAAATAGCATCGGGGCTGGACCCCTTACTTGTCGGGGGCCCTGAACTGGAGCTAGAGCCTCTCCACACCTTGTAAGAAAGGAAATGACGTATTGATAATGATGATGATGTCAATAGGAATCATATGACAGTTACCCCTGATGCAAATTCGGTCAAATCCAGGTTGTCTCGTTGATTACAAAGATTTATTGTATCACCCAGTGTCCTTGGTAAATCACTCTTTAATGTATTTATCTTGTTATCAATATGAAATGGTTGGATATGTAATACGATACCACTGACGAACTCTGTGTATCGTCCGACGATGGCCGTGATCGTATAGTGGTTAGTACATTGCGTTGTGGCCGCAATAACCCAGGTTCGAATCCTGGTCACGGCATAGACAGTATATTTTTCTCAATTAGACATTGTGTCTACTCGGATAGATGAATGTTTCGGATTGATTTATGACAACGACATTATTGATAGATTGTAGAGTTAGTTTACAAACTAATGTGGTCATTACCATCTCGGGTATAGAACAGATTATGCCCATGCTTAGTGTAAAGTAAGCCTTAGTATAGCAGAATTTTTAATAACCTGTAGATACCGCGTATGTAGAAGTACTTATATACTTAATTATTGATCATGAACTAGTTTCTTGAGTAATCGGACCAAATTGTATACAAAAAGAAGGGCCCGTCCGGGATTTGAACCCGGGACCTCCTGCACCCAAAGCAGGAATCATACCCCTAGACCAACGGGCCGATGAGTAGATATGGGATGATATTATAATCTTATTGTTTGAAATAGAAACGAAGAATGGCAAAAAAATTCATTGATTTGAATATACCAAAACATGGAAGAATGTACAGTTTATATATACAACAAAATAGTTGGCAATTAACGTCTTAAGTACACAACCATGGATGTATTGTATATCTATTATAGAAATGATACTTAACACTGTTAGAAATGCTAAAATTTCCTCAGCAGAATTATTATATATATATATTATTTTTTGCTTGGCAAGGACGAATAGATTTTAGTAAATCTCAGTAAATTAAAAATTGTGTATGCTATTTATAACCACTATAGATGGTACAATAATTATTGATAGGAAATGTGTAGCTAATCGGGCGATGGTGGTATAGTGGTGAGCATAGCTGCCTTCCAAGCAGTTGACCCGGGTTCGATTCCCGGCCATCGCAATTAGCCATTTTTTTTTTTATGCAAGATATTAACTTACGTTAATGGTAAGACAGGAAAATCAAGAGGCGATCGGTACCTCGCTATCAGCATTCCAGTACTCTACCACTCGCTGAGCTACACCCACGATAGGGGAAAGCATGAAAAAATATATTGTAATATTAACAGTTTAATGGTACGGTAATACAGTTTGTAACTGAGAGTAACTGCATTATCCACAGTCCTTCATATCTTTGCATTCTCAATACTCCCTTGATATGGATCGCAATAATGTCTCGATGTACCTTGTAATTATGTCTACCCACTATAATCATCATTACTAGCCACAATATGACTACATCACACGTGGTTAAAATGGGTTTGAAGTATGAACGACCAAGCAACAGAGGGAAGGCTAAGTAGCAACAATGGGAAGTTTCTATGAGAGGGCTGGGGTATTGTGCGAAGGGGAAAGGAGAGATGGATTCACGTGATCTCTTCATATGCCACTGTGTAAGGAATTATATATATATATATATATATATATAAACCACAGTAGAAGTCTTATGTGAGACAGAAAATACATTTGTCCAGTACATCATCAGAGAGAAGATGGGAGAGGAGTATTGTGGAAAACTCGTTAATACTTATCTAAAGCCCAGTTTACACATGCGCGAATAAGCTCCCGACGCCATACCGATTAATGGAAATTTTGGAGAGAAAAAAAGCTTATTTAGGTATAGTTCAGCTGCGATTCGGGTGGTTCACCGGCATTTCGGGTAGCGCCACGAAAAGTTGGCGCCCCTCCCAACTTTTCGTGGCGCAACCCGATTAAAAATATGTCGCAGGTACACTGTAGGTACACCTGCAACCTGCCCCCGACATTCTTGTTCATCGCCGGCAGGACAACCGTTTCAAAACTTTCGCGACCTTGGGAAACACTGCGGATGCAACACCAGTGAATCGCCGGTGTGTCCGGGATATACCGGAGATATAAACATTCATATACATTGTAATAAATGTGCATACTTTTTATGTCTGCGGTGGATCGGGGATAAGTCGCTGGTAAGTCGTAGAGGTGCCGCCGGTTTACCTGCGGCAAAGTTGTGGAGTATCCCTGGGGATTTTTGTGACTGATGGTATGGACCGCCGGTGTACCCCAGGGACACCGGGGACCTTCCTACGGCCTGCCGAGGGGGCAGCGGTGGCGCACCCCCAACTAATTTGACAGGTTGACTCGGATGAGTCATACACCGCAGGTGCTACGCTGGTGTACCCGAGGGACACCAGGGACCTTCCTACGGCCTGCATCGCTGAGCATGCCCAGGTACACCCGCGGCCTCCTGCAGAAACACCGCCGGCAAAAAAAGGGTAAAATGACCGTTACAATTTAGTCATCCAAGAGCCAACGGTGAATCTCCAGGCTTCCCCCGATCATTCGTGTTATACCGCAGATTAACCACAGATGAACCAGCGATGCACCCGGTAAGTCGCAGCAATTGATAAAAATCTAAAATTCGGATGCCAGGTCCCCGACTATTGACATTTCGCTTATTCGTGACAGCAGCGGGAGCTTATTCGCGGATGTGTAAACTGGGCTTTACTCTTCTTTGGAACATGGGCAAATGTTTCAATGCTGGCGCTACTTCGAAAAGTGGCGTCTCGACACCTGTCTTTCTGTCCATGGAAGGCTGTGTGTGTCCTTACATGAGAACACCCTTCTTCCAGAGGTTAAAGGCAATTATTGTCACACCCTGAATTGGTTCACCTGGCTCCTGTGACTCCTCTCGTATAGATGGAGTTACTCTTGGGCCATTAGGGGAATGAGTAAGACATGTGGTAACTATATAGGTATCATACTTGACAATCTCCCCTGAGAACTCGGTGTCGTTATGGGAGTGCAGGGCCCACAAGGAATCCCAGACTGGTTAAGAAGAGCATCAGTAACAGTATCTTACTGTCTGAGTGTTAACTGGCTGGGCAGGTGACTAGAAAGCGAGATAAGGCATAGCGATTCAACTAAATTGGTGGTTTGTTTTGGAGGGTAGGAACCCCATTACGTCTATGGTGAGTAGCTGCCTTGGTTTAGAACTTTAGAGGCGACAAGATGGCTAGATGAGCTTGGGATGTGGGTGATATCCTTGCCCAGGGCACCGTAGGGGGGTATTGCCTGTAGTGATCGATGTAGGCAATACTTTAAGGGTTTTCGCGCCCCTTCGGTCCCAACCACTCCCTTTCAGTTCTTCGAAGAACTGTCCCTCTTTTCCTTCTATTTCCTTCCTGCTTGCTATCTCACCACTCTATTACCTTTTTCTGTCGCTATATGACCTTGCTATTGCGGCGCTGATATCAATTAATCAATCCTTGCCTAGGGTTCAGGCTCAGCGAGCTTTGGTGACTTTGGCAAAGCCAAGATTCCAAGATGTCAAAGGTCCAGTAAGCTTAATTATAGGGATATTCAAGCTGCTTCTGGCCCAGGAAGATTCCATTGTGGTTATTTAAGGTTGTCATAACAAGTTGGGCCTGCGAGGGTTCCACGGCAATGTGGGTAGGCTATACAAGAGGTCCCCTACCCACACAAAACCGTCGTACATACAGAGCCAGCAGGAGTTAGAGGGGGGTGGGGGGGCAATACCCCGTTTCTCAGTGTTGCAATAAGGTGGAGTGGACGAACAGTAAGGACAGGGAAAGTTATCATACATCTCAAGGTCGTTATTACACCGGGCTAACTGGACTTCGGTCATTTCGGAGTAGCAGAGCCACAGTAACGACTGATGGTCGGTTATGGTAGTGAAGCGAGTACTAGCGACGTAGGTGCAGGAAAGCTGGAGCACCCAGCTAATGCCAAGAGCCCAAGACACTCCAATTTGGTGCTACCATCTCCTACTTCCAGCTTTTGCAGTACACCTACACTACGATTTCAAAGTCGATACAGAAAGTCGAACGAATTAAAATTAATATATTCGATTTTGAAAGAGCACATGTAGCCTAGATAGCTCAGTTGGGAGAGCGTTAGACTGAAGATCTAAAGGTCCCCGGTTCGATCCCGGGTCTGGGCAGTTTATGCTTTTCAGAGTACTGTGTGCACATCATGGAAACTATTTATAATCTTATGTACAATTCTCGTCTGTCTGTTCTAAAGAGGGGAAAGGTGTTGATTTTATTTGTCATTCTCCCGTCTGGCTTCAGTATTGAAGATAACATAACAAGGATATTGAAGGTGTTTGGTGGGTTTGTACGATGTTTGGGGATTGCGAAGATCGAGTAAATGCAGACATGGTAAACAACAAATTATCATAATAAAAATAAAGTAAAGCTTTATAGTAATGACACGGTTCGGATTATATGCCGCACGACAAGGCAATAAAGAGGAATATGTTAAGAAATTAAGGTAATGGAGAAGTAAGGTAAGGTAAATCTAAAATGGAAAACACCATTTCCATCCCTTGTTTTGAGGATAATCAATCATTCCTTATTCTTATATGTTAAAGTACTGTAATTTAAGTCGATAGTGCATTTTAACCATGCTTGTCCTCCCCTCCCCCCTTAAGTTTGCCTCAGTTCGGTCGCGGTAGTTTGCCCTGTTAAATCCCGGTAGTCTGTCCAGGCGCAGATTAGGTTAGGTTAGGTCAGTTAACCCCTTAAGTCTGGGTGGTGGGATATCCCGGGGGGTGGGATTTCCCGCTAGTACCAATTTCGCGCAAATTTCCTCTGAAATGGGCGGGATTAGTTTCTTTCGGCCTAAAGCCTAGCGTAACACAATACTACAGGGCAGGTCAAAGTTCCCTTGACCTAGGGGCAGGTCACTCAGTTTATACAATAACGCAGTTATGACTGTGCCTCGAGTCAAGTCTGTACCCCCCACTGTACCACCTGTTACTTCCACTCCACGATCGCAACCTCCACGTTCCCGTCTCATTCCTGCAAGGTTACAAGGAGTTACAAGGAAAAGAAGTACCCTAGGGGACCTTACGATCCATACAAAGAGGGTACCTGTGGGTTTAGTTGCGCAAGTAGGCGACCGTCCTCAAATGTGTCATGTGAAACCATCAAGGAACACTCGCACAACGGCTTAAACACCTAGACGGTGATTTAAGACTGTCTAATCTGGACTTGAACTGATCCACAGAGTTGCTGTTGACTACATCAGCAGGAAGCGCGTTCCAAGTACCGCAGATGCTGTATGTAAAGAATTTACCACACAGATCACGGTTGTATCGCTTCAGTTCAAGTTTGTAGCCATGATTCCTGGTTGTGCCCTCACTGAGTTGGAAAATGTCCCTGTAGTCTACATTGTCAAAGCCTCGTAGTATTTTAAACACTTTGATAAGCTGACCACGCAGTCTCCGGGTTTCCAAAGAGAACAGGTCGAGTTCTACCAACCAATCTTTATAGCTCTTGTGTCTAAGAGAGGGTACAAGTTTGGTTGCCCTGGCTTGCACTCGTTCCAATCTAGCGATATCCTTTCGGTAAGAAGGACTCCAAAACTGGACTGCATACTCCAGGTGCGGTCGGACAAGGGAATTGTACAGACAAAGTACTATCTCCTTGTTCCGGTATCCAAACTGTCGCTTTATGTACCCTAACATCCTTTGGGCTTTCTTCTCAGCCTCAATACACTGCTTTGAGAACTTGAGGTCGCTGGTGATAGTTACACCCAAGTCTTTCTCAGTATCAGTGCTTACGAGAGCATTGCCCTTAAGGTTATACTCTGTTCGGGGATTTCTGTGGCCTATATGCATAACTTTGCATTTGTTCACGTTAAATGGCATTTGCCACGTGTCAGACCACTCCCCGATCTTCCTAAGATCTTCTTGTAAGCGGGTAGTATTTCCTTCTTTCGCGACATTCATACCAAGCTTAGTATCATCGGCGAATTTGGAAATCTTGGCAACCATGTCACCATCCACGTCATTAACATAGATGATAAACAGTAGTGGTCCCAGAACAGAACCTTGGGGAACACCGCTAGTAACGGGCACCCACTCTGAAGCCTGTCCATTCACTACCACCCGCTGCCGTCTGTCACTTAGCCAGTTCTCTATCCAATTTGCCACATTTCCGTCTATGCTCCATCCTCATTCACCAAGGGACCGATCCTGCGTCGGATTGGTTTACGGCCATTCACATAACTGAAAAACTCCTTGGGGTTCTCTTTGCAGAGTCTAGCCACATGGACCTCCTCAGCACGCTTAGCAGCCCTTATTTTGGACTTCACGTTTCGATTCAGTCTTCTATGACCGTCAAAGTCCCCAGATGCCTTCGCTCGACGATACGCAGTTCTCCTCTCCCTTAGTAGGTTACGGATTTCCCGATTAAACCACTTCGGTTGAATGAACTTCTGACCTGTTCCCTTCAGAGGAATAAAGCGCGACTGAAGTTCCATGAAGGAAGACAAGAATGACCTCTACAGATCATCAGCACTCTCTCCCTCCTCTAGTTCCATTTCAGCAACGCCTTCACGAAGACCTGCAAAGTTCGCTCTCCCCATGTCTAATTTTCTATGCACCGGGGTCACGGTCTCCATATTAAGGACCTTAACTGAAAATCTTATAAGCTTGTGGTCGCTTCCACCTATTTCTTCGTTTACAGAGAGGTCTTGAATGATGTCATCCTCGGAGGTGAGGACCAAGTCGAGTATGTTAGCACCTCTTGTTGGCTCCCTTACCCATTGAGTGAGGAATTCATCATTTACAAACTCCAAGAGTGGTGTGTTCTCGGCAGAGGGCTCTCTGGTTTCCCAGTCAACATGTGTGTTGAAGTCCCCCATAAGGATGCACACCCTGCCATCCACTAGTTCACCCAGCAACTGGTATAGGTCCCTGTCCATCTCATTGAGTTGTCCAGGGGGTCTATAAAGCAGCAGGGTTCTGTATTTTGCAGTGCCTATTTCTAGGTCAACTCCAAGGAGCTCGTGGTTCGATGTGATGTTGCAGGTCATCGATTTGATAGAGTTCTTTACATACAACAGCACACCACCACCCCCTCTGTCCTCTCTATCTTTGTGGAAGAGTTGGTAGCCTGGAATCACGAATTCCCCTTCAAGATCTCTGTCTGAGGTTCTCAACCATGACTCCGTTATGGCCACCAACTCGGGTTCCTCTGTCGCAACGAGGGCCCGCAGTTCCAAAAACTTGTTTCGGATGGACCTGGCGTTGAACAATAGAACCTGCAGGGAACCCCCAACTGCAGGGCTCCCTATACTCTTCCGTTTCCCGGTTTGGTCATTGTCTTGGTAGTGCTGGGGATATCCTTCTTCAGGATCTCAGCGAATGTCTTCTCTGGGGTCACTCTAGCATAGCGACGAGGGCTCTCCTCCACGCTCGGTCGAGTGCTCCTGAGACATCGTCGGACGGCGTCTTCCATTAATTTGGAAAGCACTTCTTTCCCCTTTGGTGAGAGATGTGTGCCATCCCTCTGGTAGAGGTCGTCTCTACCAAAGAGTGAGGTGTAGGGGTCCACAAAGAACACCCCCTCGGCAGTACACAAATCAGCCAGGCGCTGATTTACTGCAATGTTCTTTGACAGAGCAGTCCCTAAAGGGCCTCTCCTTGGGAGCATGCCAACAACTACCCTTCTGCGGGTTTTTAACCCACAGTCATCTACTGCATCGAGCACATCCGAGAGGACTCCTTCGGTCATGCCTACTCTACCATTTCTCAGGTAGATGTCATTACCACTCACCATGAGTGCAATGACAGCAGATCTGGACGTTTGGATCCTCTCAGCTTCCTTTCGGAGGTCAGCATTGCCACAACCTGGCAAACAATTCACCTTCACAGAAGTGTGTAGGCGATCTGTCATTAGGGGTTGCAGCCCTCGTGCCTGGGAATCACCTACAATGTGTATATCCACAGGCCTCTCCTTGGTAGGAGCACGAGATGCCTTGTGAGGAACCCGAGAGTGTTTTGAATTCCTGCCGGGCTCGTCACTTCCTCCAGGTTGCTTCTTCTTCATCTTCTTTTCCTTCTTCATTTTCTTTTTCTTCTTATTTGATTCCTCACTTTCCTCTAATCCCTCCTCAACTGTCTTCTTGGGTTTTTCTCCCTTCTCCATATTCCCCTCCTCTTTTCCATCACACTTTTCTCCAGTCTCTTTTCCTTCTGCAGTCTCTTTTCCCTCTTCATTGTTGTTGTTCTTCTTCTTCTTGTTCTTTACCGCCGTAGTGGAGCTCTCCGGTGAAGAAGCTCCTTGGACTGCCTTGTCTCTCACATGGCAGTCACACCTCTGTGAGTCCATTCGGAGAACTTCCTCCTTTAGGGAGTTGTTCTCCTTCGTGAGCAGTGAGTTGTGCTTCATCAACCTCTTCTCGAGTTTGCAAAAGTCGCAGACACTCGAGGAGTCTAGGTCGCTCACACTCCTCCCGCTGAAGTCCTCACACCAGCGGTACACCTTGCATGTAGTACATGTAAATTTTCTTGCTGATGGACCAGTCATCTCGCTCTAATTCAATTTAAGACCAATAATACAAAAGAAAAGGTAATGTGATTTGGTCTCGCATAAGTCTCATCCGCCTACTTCCAGAAGGTTTTCGGTCGTTTGGCCAACAGAAACCCTTTTGAGCCAAGCACACCAACCCTAAGGTCTCCTCTGAGCCGGACGGCCCCAATCGTGCCACAGCTCCCAACTGAGCAGCACAAGAGTCCTAAGTAAATGGGACTCTGATTTTTCGACAGGGGTGCTTGAAGTGTAACCGTCGTCCTACTAATCCCTACTAATCCCCCATCCGCGGCCAAACTTAAAGCAAATAGTAAAACTAAATGTCCACGACTTAATCCGAGATCTTTTACTGGCTTGGCAGCCAGCGAGGCACGAAAGCTCTCTCACCAAAGAGCAGTCGAGCCTTTAGGCACCTAAGAACGGTCACAGGGAGCTGGTCAGGCTTATTAATCTAAGAGAATACCTACGGGGGTCCTGAGGCATCTCCATTACTCGTACCCCACACGCCTGAGATCCCTTCAATCTCAGCCCTTTCGAAACCTGTGAGTGTTAAAAGGCGTTGTTTTAGGAGGTTCCAAAGCCTCCCTTCTCACACGGCATAAGGTAGCTGGTGAGGTCCTTAACAATAAAAACTTATATCGAAAGTGATGAAGAGTTTTTTTGTTTTTTTTAGGACAGTTGAAGAGCAGTTGTGAAACTTAATATTAACATGAAGATTTGACAACTCTTAGTCAGGATCCTAATAACGCTACCTTTCTGGCACGGGTAACCCAACTGGACTAAATGTCCCCCAGCATAGCTGGCAAAATTCAAACAGATCACACAAGCTCTCTCACCGACGGCAAGGTGGTTGTCTCGAGAGAGGTTATCAGACTGCAATTAAACGGGAACTGAATATAACTTTGTCATCACATGATAGTGAAGGTTTGCACTCAGTCCAACACGGAGTTGTATGAGGAAGTATTAACAGAGGCTGCGGCCAATCATTACCTGAGAACACTACCCTGCTCTCGTAGACTCGTACTGAAAGTGACTCTCCTCTTCATCACCTCCTACTACCTCCATAACCAAAGACGCAGAGAGCTGGGGTTGGTCTCATTGAAAAGAGGAAGAGTTGTTGTTGAGTACGAAACCAAATTAAGTTTCTACGCATTGTAGTTTAGGAGTAGAGATGAATTAAAGTAGAGCGATTTTAGCAAAATCGCCTGGCCACGGTGCTATAATATATTTATAGCTTCGTGCTCACTTACCCAAGTTTCTTTGAATATTGAACCCAGAGAAAATAGGGCCAATCACAGTGCGCGGCTGGCTGCTTAAACTCCGCCCACCCAAATTGAAGGGTAACTACGGTATTCCTCGATATTCTTTTACTCTTTTTGCTTGTATAGTCCTTGTCGAGTTTTATCTTCTATCTCTGTCTCTCCTATCGCCCTTCTTCTCTGCCATCTCCATTATCTTATTTTTAATTTTATTATTAATGTAGTCCATATTATTATATTTTCTATTATAATAGATTCTCTTATTGTCAGGTGGACAAGAGCGATACTGTTCTCCTTTATCATTGTTTTATTTTTATTATTAATGTAGTCCATATTATTATTATTACTACTCGTGTTAATATTAACATGAGAAGTAGTATTCCTGCCGTACAACGTAGACTATCTAGGTCAAGATGCTTATTCATATAAAATTATGATGGAATGTAGGTTGTGTATGTAAGTATTGTATAATAGAATTCCCTTTTACTCATATATCTACTTTATATTCTATATATATTTTACCCCTCTTGCCATCTGCCTTCTTGGTGAACGATATTGTTACAGACTCTCTTATTGTCTATCCCTGGTGGACAAGATGGATACCATTTTTTTCTCCTTTATCTTCGTTTTATTATTATCATTGTAAGTCGTATTATCATAATTATTATCTGCTATAAAACGTAAGCTATGTATAGGTCAAGATGCTACGTTCATATATTTTTATAAAGGTATATAGGTTGCGATTGTAATTATCGTCTGATATATTGCACATTTCAAACACGTAATTAAGTCATTTTAACTTTGATGTTTTAGATTGATCCATGTTGTATAGTACTTTTTGCAAGAAAACTCAGATTAGGACATCTCCTTATATTGATAATAACTACTCTACTATACACTGCAAAATGAAACAAGGAGGTGGAGAGAGACGGGAATTATTGTTGTAGGGTGTGGTGTGGTGAGGTATATTGAAGACTGAGGAGGTGTTGCAGAGGATGCTAGTGATTACTTTCATGGCTTTTTTCATTTGCAACATTTGCATTTACATTGTGTGTCAAATCTCTTGGCCTTTTGCTCTTTACATTTACAACACTGGGTCTCCTTCCCGTACCCAGTGGAGCTGCTGCTCTTGGCCTGCCTGGTTCTCTTCGAGCAATTGAGGTTGGCTGAACAGGTATTTTTTTTTACCACCTGAGCCCCTCATTTTCTGAACACATGTTGTGCAAAAGAGAACTCAACTGGTTCGTCGTCTTTTCTGAAGACAATGTCTTCCGCAGTCTATTAAGGATTCCAGGTGTTGTGTAACATCAGAGCAGTTGGGTGGCGCTTGCTCTTGAGGGAGAGGTATAGCTTCCTGCTCCTCGAAATCTTTGTGTTCTGGCACCATGGGAACGATGACTTTTATATTTTCTTTATCAGTGCTGACTTCTTCATGCAGACCACTGAAAAATACTTCATCTGGGAGACTTTCTTGCCCAAAAGCCACTCATGCCAGCCACCTTCTGCTTTCTGGAGTAAGAAGTAGCAATTGTGGGACGGCGGACAGACTTAAACTCTTTAGCTGCAGCTTGGTGCTTCCAGGAAGCTCCGTTTTCTCCAATAGTACACTTATTACTGTACACATGCCAACTGTGAAGACAATGTCTTTGATAATACAGATGATAGATTCACAAAAATTATTCGTTTGATGACCCCACAGCATTATGCCATCTCTGTATGTAAGTGCCCACCCCTCCTTCCTGCTGACCAACACACGTAGGTAGCTAAAATAAAGGGGGAGGGGGGGATTTTAAGCTCTTCTCGTCAATGATACCACCACTGACCAGTGCACAGTTTATACAATTTGTAGGGAACATGTATTGTACTTAAACTTTACCGAAATTAAGGTTCAGTCTCGAGTCATATTAAGTTTCCAGGTCCGCTTTGAATAGCGTGATGAAATTTTAAACGAGCTCTATCAAGTATGAGGCAAGATAAACATTGTAATAGGTTTGCTTGTATGATATTTACTATGGGTCTTGACTGTATACCTGGTAGGCTAGATACCTGGTATCATAATGAAGATTTATTTACCCATTGGGACTTTGAAGAGGTTAACTCTTTGCTGTAGATGAATTTATTATGAATGTATGAAACTTTGAAACATTAAGGAGGGTAGTATGGGTATGTAGTGGTTAGGGAAGGTGTGTGGCCAATAATGAAATTGATTTATAGACTGGAATGAAAGTACAAATTTTCCCTGTGTTTAGAACTCATAGTTTTGACAAAACAAGAACGGATGGAAGGATACCGTACTTGAAGAGCTGAAAGTTATGATAGACTTCTTTGAAAACAATTAATACCCCCTACGATCTTAGTGGGGATGTGAAGAGGGTATTCATTATGTTGGAATGGAGGTGGGTAATGAAGATATTATGTGGTGAATTATGAATATGAAGATGTTAGTGCAGGTAAGGGGTAGATATGAAAGGTAGGGGCTGAGGCTTTTACAGGCTAGGAATTTAAATATAAAAAGTGGGTAAATAGAGACTTGTTAACTCTGTAGACTTTTTTAGTGTGGACCAGTGGTTCTCAACCTTTCTTACCCCGTGCACCTTTTTCACCATATGTCAGGAAGTTATTCCCCCCTTTCCAAGATTGTCTGACTCAAAAGGTGTATTGCACATTATATGCCTATAATATTTTCACAGATTATATTTATCATCCTATTTAAAATTTAATGTGCAAATTGGCTGAGACCAAGAAGTAAGCACTACCGGTGACACGGGTAGAAACACATTAAATGCATAAATATGGGAGATAATTAACGGTCAGAGCTAACGCCTCATTGAATTAGATTAGTACAACCACCAATGTGAATAACAGAACCCAATAAAACACTGAAAGTGGCAAAATACACAGAAACTAAGGGGATAAAAAAAAAGCAGCTTGCCCTCAACAACATAGGGAGAGCTTAAGTAGCAGCAGTCATATCTCTGGACTCTGGGTAAGCTTGGTAAGACAGTTTGAGCCTTATGATTCAGAAGCTTGTGGCTCACGACCGAAAGACTGGACTACTTGTAGCAGGTAAATAATGCATACTGCGTTTGTGAACCTAAGGGGAGCTTGAAGACAATATAAGGACCAATGTTTCAATAGCTTGAGTCTGCTAACATGTGAACCTAATTCTCCCATGAAACCCAGAAAGTTCCCCGTGGTATAAACACATTACTTCCCATACAATACACCTAGACCTACAGCGTTATGAATTTAAAGTTTGGTCTTAGCAATCGAATGGAATGGCCGTGTGGCCTAATGGATAAGGCGTCGGACTTCGGATCCGAAGATTGCAGGTTCGAGTCCTGTCACGGTCGGATGTTCTTTTGTACAGGTGACGATCCTACCTTATATTTATTTTTATTATAAAACTATTAGTATTTACTTAATTTTGTGTTAATAGGTTACTTAGCAATAGCAAAGGTACTTATTTAATGTTTGAAGTAGCCAGGCTGCATATTTCTTTAATAAAAAACAGAAGCATACTGTCAGTGGACGAGGTGGCCGAGTGGTTAAGGCGTTGGACTGCTAATCCAATAGGGTCTCCCTGCGTGGGTTCGAATCCCATCCTCGTCGGATTGGATTTTATTATGAGCCATTGCATCACTGCCAAAAGACCTAGGGTGGGATCTTCAAAGCATCGTAAGTTGGTGGCGCTACGATCACCTTTACTATCTCGTAGCCGCCATATTTGATCGTGGCTTACGAGGATCATAAGTTGGTATCTCCAAAGCTTCATAACCTCCCTCGTAGCTCACGATGATAGCCTCGTAGCGAGCGTCGCTGCCCGTTTCGTTCCGTGTGTTTTGTTCACCCAGCTGACTGGCTCTCAGCCAATCACAATGAAGGAAACAATATGTCCTTGGTACTGTAAGCCAATCATAACGTAGTATTACAATGTCAACAAATAAACATTGTCTCACCATCAGCTGATAGAGATGACACAGTCACCAAGTTACATCAGACAGGAATTAACAGCAAAAGACAGGTAAGTGAATTATTATACTGTGTTGATAAACATTTAACACAACAGTGGAGATAAGGCAGCTGCCCCCCCCGGGCATATTTTTAATATCACGCCAATCACTGGTATATTGTATATAGATTTTTGGTTAGGTTAGGTTTGGCTAGTTTAGTTTAAGATAGGTTAGGTTACGTACTGTAAATCAAGAACAGCATGATACAAATAGTTTACTGGTAGCTGGTTGTCATGAAAATAAATCAAATACATTGACTGGGAGGACATTATATCTTTTAACTTCTACTGTCACTGTTTTATTTCCTTTAAACCTACCTACAGTAGTTTCTATATTAATCTCAAAATCTGTACAGTTGATTGCCATTACCAAGTAACAGGCAGAAATATACCATATGTAGTGAAATCTGGTAAGTGCAATATAATAACTAAGACTTCAAACAGTTTTATTGAAAGACAGATCAAGGAAATAAATTATATAAGCATTATTTATATTATGGATTCGGCTGTTGGCATGGGCAAACATAGGTTGAAGGATGGGGGGGAGTGTCCATTGCCTGATTTAGATACAGTACCATTTTAATATGATAACCAAGTATTGTAATTTATTCTGCTTGGTTCTGCTTTGTTATTGAATTATGTACCATTTTTCGTTATATTTCAGGTGGTGACACTAGTGACACAAAGACATTCACCCACATAGAAGAGGCTATGGCTCAAGCCATTAAAGAAGTGCAAGTGTCGGGTATTTCTGTGGACTCCAAGACCCAGGCAGTATGTACAGTATATAACAGTAAAAAATATCCTGCTGTTCATCTAGGCTAGTAATATGGAAATCTTCCCTCATTGGCACTATGTGAAGTAATTACATTGAGAGTTTATATATATAAAACATACATTTTGAGCAGCATTACCTCTCAATTCCATTCAAAGTTAAACAGTGCAAATCAGAAGGCCTTAGTCCTAGGAACAAATATACAAGATGTTCTCATATATCCATACCTTCAGTAAATACGGTACATGTACAGTGATGACCCAATATACAGGAGTCAAGTACATAGTGATTTATACATTTTGCATATCATATAAATAACTCCTGTTAGCAGTTCATGTAGTCGAAAAAATTGGAGCCATGTTAATCAAAACTAAATTTGTGATGCTTTGTTAGATTCCATATGTATCATATGAGTACTTTAACCAAGTAAAAATTGCAGTACTGCTGCTGTACTTATATGTATGACTATTTATATACTGCTTTCTTTAAGAGTGACTTTACAATTTTAATTCATAACGATAATCCTTAATATTTCTCTAAAATTATATGAAAGTTGCTAATTTTCATAATTTCATAATAAGGTGATGTGGATGACCCAGGACTGCCATCAAGGGCCCCTTCACCTAGACCTGGGCCAAGTTGGCAGGACTTCGGGCCAGTTACAGTGGAAGACTGTGAGGTTTTGACTGGCGACAGCTTGCCGAAGCTGGTAAAACCTACCACCAAGTGAGGAGCATTCGTACCACAGCTCTTTAGCCTGAAGTCGCCCTTCCTCTAGGTCAGCTGGAGGTGTGACAGCTCATCTGGAAGCTACACTAGCTCCAGATATATTAGTTGTCCATAAGACTATAAGGGATATTTTGATGGATCTTGCAGAAAATATAGCCACAATATCAGAAACTTTGGTGAACATTAAAAAGGCTATCGAGAAAAGGTGATTTGTTTTCAAGTGTGTTTTGTTGTGTGTGTGTATGATTTTTTTTTTTAATGATTAGTGTGGTTTAAGTTGTGTTATATTTTGTGACAGAGTTATTAGTGTGCAAGTATGTTTTTAGTTGTGTGGTTTGTGTGTAGGTTTCAATCTAAATTATTGTTAACTTCTGCTTATGTTTTTTAAGAAATTACATTATTTATTTTCATTATATATTTTGTCTTTCAAATATAGCTTTTAACATTCACATTTCATGTTAGATTTATTATTCTTTGAGTAAAATCAACTTTTTTTTCATGCATTCTTATCTTTGGCTAATAATATTAATGTCTTAGTTTTATTTACATATCAAGGTTCGAAGATTAACTATAAGGATATACTTATGCCGTACTGTGGCTTTAATCTTATTGTATTTTAATAATTTCTCTGCCATATTTGTGATATGTCCTAGCAATGTGAAGAGTGCCAAACAAGTACTGTAGTCATTAAGGAATTGGTGTTTTTTTGTTTTCAGTCATTGTTGGAAAGTACATGAGTTCAAACAGCTTTCCAATATCATAAATTTGCAGGTTTTTACTCAGGTATATATAATGTAATGAACTGTGATAATGCAGGAAACTAATAGTACAAATAGCTAGGGCGGTATAATGGATTTCTGTATACTTTACAGGTGTCATATGTAAATAAAATGTAGGTTTTTTTATAGTCTATAATTAAAACATTTAGAAAAACCAATACCAGTCACATATTTGTTATATGCTGTTGAAAAGCATTTATTTTAGAGAAATACAAGTCTTATGTAATATGAGAACAGGTGAAAATTATGTATTAAATTATACTGTTCAATAAAATTAATTGAATTGGTTGGAAAGGTTCATGTACGGTACATGTTATTGAGACTTTTACAACATGATAATATTTGCATTAGTTAATTCTGAGACATATTTTTGTCTTTAGATTCGGGAATATGGTCAACCTTTTACACATCTCCAGTATATATCAGTAGGTATATAATTCCAGTTATTTAAATGTTACCAGCTTACACATCACATTAATGTGCTTGTAATATTTTCATTAGAAAGTCAATCAATCATAAAGAAAGCTTATCAACCTTAAGAATATCCACTTCATGCAAAGTACTATGGATTAAAGACTCATACTACATGGATTTAATTAGGTCTAACTATGCAATGAAGAATTTCTGCTTTGTTTGCAGGTAACTGGAAGCCACTTTCCTGCAATTAGTAAGTCACCATTATATCCTATTATTCTTAAACACTGCAAAAGTAATGATACACAAAAAAAGTATTTGTAACTTTCTAAAACACAGTGCATCAGTTTAAATTGACACTTGCAGCTCCATTCTCCTAAGCTGCTCACTGAATCCCCTCCTCTTGTTTATATTTATTATGTCGCCTGTGTCGGCCGCGCCAAGTGTAAATAAACTCAAATCTCACTATTTACGGGTTGTTTATCGACTACGCGACCCTGCTATCAGCCTAAAGGGTGCTTTTCAGTTCTCGTAGCGCTACGAGCAAATATGGCGCATAATGGCGGACGGAAACCCCCTTACGAGGCTTTGAAGATACGATCGTAGCGGTTATGAGCAACTTACGAGCAAATATGGCGCTACGAGAATCATAACTGCGGTTACGATGCTTTGAAGATCCCACCCCTACAGTACACAGGCTGATTTGTTAGCGCCTTAACGTAAAATAGTGGACATGTGGCCGATCATCATGAATATGAGCAATGTGAATACGGCTGATCTAAGTGTCATCATACATGATCAACCTGTTCGTACTTGGATTCTTGTTTCATGTCAATCGACTATGGTGGTCACTAATTTAATAAGGTTGCTCAAAAAAGTATCTGAAAAATAGGGTGAGATGGCTCTCATAATGAACAAAACTTCACGCCTTATCCTCTACCATTTACCAGAAACTTTTGTCCGATTTGTCTTATTGCAGTTGCCGAATTTTTTCAGATACTTTTTTTAGCGATGGTACATAATGTACTATAGTGGTTTACAGCAAGGCTACAGCCAAGCTCTCGTCCGTGACCCAAGAATGACAATTTTCAGGTAAACAATACTAGGCGGTATACCGGCTAATCACCAAGGCTGTGGGATTACTAAATGAAGATTGAAGGAGCAGAATTGGCGAATATTATATGGTGAAGTTTCATCTTAATCCGTCGGTAAATTTTTTAGTTATATTCAGTAACAAACAAACAAACATTAGCGAAAACGATAGCTATTCGAGAGTACAGTTGGCGAAAGTACAATTAGATAATATTGTTAAGGCCTTTGTCCAACAGTGGACTATCAACGGCTAATAAATTTATTTAGAGTACGTATTTTAATTCGTCTAGCCAGAGTTACCTACAGGCCCGAGGGACATCATAACCAGGCCGTACAGTGAACAACTATATAGTTCACGCAATGGTACACAGTTTAAAGTTAAAATAATGGTAGTCTTAAGGCTGGTTTACACTGAGCTGCTTTTGACACCAGACGCTAGCTTCTTTTATCGCCAGCTTCTCGCTCTTCCAAAGCGAATTTCAAGGTGTAGTGATAAAGTAGGAATCGGTAAACAGGTTACACGATGCTGGTAAAAAGTGTGAGGTCACTGAGGTGGCCAGCGTTTTCGAATAGCCCCAGGTGTCATGGCGTTACAGGAGGATCGATGTGCTGCTGGTTAAAATTTTAATACAAACATAAATTAATACCTTTGAACTCTTCTTCGTCCATCTTCAGGTTCTTACAAGCTCGATGAATATTAGCGTTATTTGTCCATCCCACATTGGTTTATTTGAATACTCTTTCAATTAATGTTTCATTTGATTGGATAGTTTTCCACAATCTCAAGGAGGGTGAATATTTCATTACTTTTCAATCGGGTTAGTTTTGATACCATTATAAAAAGAAAAATGGATACTCCAAAGAAAACACACAATAAGCAACATCAAATCTTATACACCTTCACTCACTGAAGTCGTCGTCTGGACAAAATTCAACCATTTATTCCTTATAAAAGATCGATAAATTTCTACATGTTGAACTTTACCGCAGCGCTAACTAGACGCCACGAATTCACAGTATTATTACACGCTAGCTAATAAAAGACGTAATGTAGATGTTTTCATCTGCGACTTTGTTACCGAATCTTCGAAGAAGCTTGTCCAAAACGAATAAAAGCAGCGCCGTGTAAATGACGTTTATTATGGGCAAGGAGAAGAAATACACAGTCAGATGCAATCGATATCTAAACTTCACAAAAAGTGTTCTCCATCGTCGTATTAACGATGATGACTCACAGCTCGTGTATAATTAATGTCATGGTGGTAGCAATTAAGTTATGTAGACACAGCCCTTGTCTACTGAACATGCAACATGGCCTATGGCTTATGTTAGTAACCTTTATCATTTAAATAACAATATATTCTGATAATTAGTATTAGGAAGCAAAGAGTTGATAGTGGGATACTTTAAAGGTAAAATCAAATTAATTAATTAATAAGAATCAAAATTGCTTTACAGTTATAAATCCTTACTATGGCCAACTATTATTGTGTCAGGGGGTGTAGCTCAGTGGTAGAGCATTCGACTGCAGATCGAGAGGTCCCCGGTTCAATCCCGGGCGCCCCCTTGAGTCTTTTTATGGCTGAGGTTTTGGTTCCTTCACCGCTTCACGTCATGTCACGCACACGGGCACTATGTTTTGACATTTCGGCCAATTACATTTATTTTTCCAGTCGTCCATATTTCTTTTAAGCTTGTTGTCCCGCTTCTTCTAAAGTTACAGTACTGAAATGCATATTGTGGTTTTAAGTATTTGCTGCTAGGGGATTTTCTGGAAGTAAAATTATTGTCTGGCGTTATCGAGAATGAAATACTAAATATTGAAGTAAAGTAGACTGCTTTAAGTAAGACATCGACAAGATTGACTAAGGTTATATCATTCTATATACTATTTAGTTCATGATTAGTATAGTATCATTTGAGGTGAAATTTGCAGGGTCATAACATGAGATGAGCCTGCTACTACATTTCTGCGCTAATGTTCTAAATTTAGCTCATGCCATTAGAACGGTCTTAATTAAGGATCTAATCAAGATAGTGGTGTTTCGAATGTGTAGCCTATTCGAAGATGGGATCGAGGGAAACCCCTCCCCCTAGCCATATCGAAATGCTAGTCATACTGATCATGTAAAGTGACGTGCTTCCGTACGTAGCTTAACATTATTTCGAGTTTCCCTGCAGGGTCGGATTGAAAACTAGCCTGTAAAGGGCTGGGAGCGGACAGGCCCAGCCCGCATCGAGGACGGACTGGCCAACATTATAATGGCCCTATTTATAACAGAGTTGCGACTGAAAGAAAAATTGTCGGTAAAGTTATTGTGTAATTTTATGGTGTGTGGTATATACTCTTAAATGATGAATACAACCCAAATTATGTGGGATTTTTTTAGCAGATTAGATTTTTGTCTTGTTAATTTTGCAGTAACTAACACCTCTTACAATAACTACTCAATGAAAACTACTGGCAGCGGTGGGATTCGAACCCACGCCTCCGAAGAGACTGGTGCCTTAAACCAGCGCCTTAGACCGCTCGGCCACGCTACCTCGTTGTAGATGGGATTGTATGGGTATAGAATATATTAGGCTAATGTAATATAGTTTGGGAAATTTTTCATTAGTGTTAAGGTAAATGGTATACTATGATAGAACAGTAATCATAAGTTGTATGCAAAGGAAAATTATATTAAATTTCCTATTGCTGTAAGAATGTGATGGTCTAGAAGTGACAATGCACTCAATTTCTGTAGTTTTGAGGTCGACATCATTATGTTTTAACTGATAAGCCTACAAAGGGACACAACATTGTTAAGGGTGAAACTGAGATGTCCTTGTGGTGACATAGGAAATAATTATACAATACTGCTGGCCTAGCTTCTCCTTTGTTGTATAACCAAAGAGTATGGAAGGTAAAGAGGGGACACTCGCGACCGCCCCTGCGGGGAGAATGTAACAGCGGGAACAGTGGCGCAGCCCGACGGCAAGCGCGGTAAACTACATGTCAACACCAATGCCCAATGCTACTTGTCTTGTTGTTATCGCTTATGAAGATTGGAAAAATACTTTTCAATTTACATTGTGCACATACATATATCGATGTACTTACCTGTAGCGCTTCCTTAGTAATTTACAAATGTTTTTTTTTAAAGTAGCCTACATTTTAACTCGTCACTGACATTTGACACGCTGTAATCCTGTGTTACACCATATCCTGAGGAGTCCAAGAATACTTCCCCAGTATCTTTACAAGGCGTAAAAGGCTATTAAAAAGTCCTAATTTATACAATTACTTTATTCTCTAACCCACCGTAATGCTCGGCACACCCACCCACACACAAACACATTAAATCCACTGTCATTCAGATAGGCCTGTGGCAGTCTCATAAGTGACAATACATCAAAAGTTTGTGGCTTTTTCTACCTGATGTGACTAGACTTTAATTGACATTTTTTTAATGTGCGATGTAAGCGGATGCGAATAAATAGATTTAAAATAAGGACCCTGCAGTTGCACACAGAACATTCTAAAAAGTGTCCCTGTACTCTCTCCCCCAAGCCTGTGACAAATCTGGAGTGAAGTCTGTCCATGTAGTACATTTCCGGAATCACCTTTCTGTATACACTGTCTCCATTTGAGTCAGCATTTCACACAGAGCTGTACTTGGCACAATCAGCTTTCCTCCTTGCGAGCCACCATAATTTTTCTTCGAGGGGAAAACATGCACAGGGTTGTGTAGATCTAGAATGCTTTGAAGATTTTTCCTGTAATCTTCACAAACTTTTGCACGAATCTTACACACAATGTACCCTGTGATATAAGCTAAAATATTGCTTATTGGCAGTTAGCACCAGCACTTGGAACCATAATGGCATCCACCATGACTTGGCGAAATGTACTCCTAAACTGACCTGCATCAGGATTGTCCCTGTACCCACCTTTCCCTCGTATTACTGAAAATAAATTCTCCAAGCAATCCTGATTGATTCTATTGGGTAGCAAGTAAGACAGCTTGTACTCTGAATGTAGCTCATCCCACAACTGTATCAGACCGTTTATGTTCATCTGCCAACCAAGTAAATAAGGCAGTTTACGAGGACCCAATGATTTAGTATTAGCGAACCATGTAAAGCAGCCAAATAGAAATTCCTTATGACCTGAATTTACACAATGCATGTCTCATTTTAGCAGCACTGGTATGAGATCCACTATTAAAACAGTTTATTAATTGGTCTATCTTTTCAACAAAGTCTGCAGTGTACTATGCTTCTGCTGGTAAAGCATTAAAAGTGCATAATGACCATATCGCAGCACAAAACTGCGTACCGACCATGCTGTTTACCACGCCAGTGACGCCACAACTCGAGCTCTATGCGCTTCTCACTTGGGGCGCCACTGTCGCTAAAATAACACAGGAGCGAGCGGAGCGTCCTCTCTTTACCTTCCATACTCTTTGATATGACTTTACAGCAGTGTGGAATATTTTATGTTCCACTATTCCTCAGGGTGTTCAAACTCACTGGTTACACAGTACATGGTTTATTAGAGAACAAGTTGTATCACAGTAAGGTAGTACAAGGTAATATAGTGCTCCAGAACCAGGCCAGACTAAGTAGAGAGTAAACACGTGGTAGCGGGGAAGCCTACAACATGGGTCTCTTGTACCAGCAGCCGTCGGTCCAGGTGCGTCGCTGTAATGTGTAGCAGGAGCGTCGCTGGTGGCTGTCCGGTAGGGGAGTTGTTGGCCTGGTGAGCACTGGAGTCCGACTCTCCGAGTGACTATGCTGGGCCAGAGGGGGCCCGTAGCCCCTTATAAGACCTTGGGCCACGTGAGGGAGGAGTGTGTGGCTCGCCGCGTGGGTCCAACAGGGTACAAAGGAAAGTCCTGCGCCCCGCCACAACAGTAATTAAACTTATCAAATTCAAATAGATGTCCGAGAACTTTCTTTCCTGGTTAAGTATCCCTCATGCATTATTTCATGGTAATGTGCTGTATGTAAAGGCGAGGAGTACAGGTAGCCTAAATTAAATGAGACATCTCGAATCAGTGAGTAGTCCAGTCCTAGGAGCTAGTAGGATATACCTAGCTCTTTGTGTATCATTCACTAGGTTGGTCAGGAGTTCATAAAGAAGGAACTATAAAGTTAATTACCCTATGTAGAATATACAGTAGTCATAGTATAATATTCCCAGATGTGGTAAGGATCTTGATACAGCCTTATTGATCAAAGAATTAAGATAGTACAAATTTAAGAGACTTTTCTTAGTACCAATATGCAAAGGAGACCATCAAGTGGGGTTAATGATGAGGCGTTTTAATGTAATGCTGACTTAAATGAGTGAAACAACTTCATGTGGTAAAGTTTCACAAACCCACACACCTGATGGAAAAGAACTTCGATTCTCTTTTCCATACAAGGAGAATTGTTACTTATATTTGGCTCAGTTTATTTTACGATGTTACTATTATATTGACAGTCGAGTCGTTATTTGTTCTAAGATGTTTTTGACACAATACAATGCCATGTAAAGTTGCAAGAACTAGTTGCATAATATTGCTATTGAAACTAATAGCGAAAGCAACTGCAAAGTACCGGCCTGTTGGTCTAGGGGTATGATTCTCGCTTAGGGTGCGAGAGGTCCCGGGTTCAAATCCCGGACAGGCCCATGTGATGAGTGTAGTGACACTGCTTTTGTTTTTTTCCACAGTTTTGTACTTTCTTAGAATATGAAAACAATGACCCTAAAGGAAGGCAAATATAATGTGCATACTTCCAACATTTGAATGGATTGAATAGCACTTACTACTAAGTCCTAAATTAATTACTGTAGCCATAGCGTTGACTCTAGATTCAACCATTAGAAAGGTTCCCATTGACTGAGTTAACCGAACACCATAAGTGACCATAAAACCTTAATTGATATATATATATATATATATATATATATATATATATATATATATATATGCAAATATGAAGTACCAGATATTTGAGTCATGGAAGTGTTGTAAAAATTATAATAGACACAACTAGTTTGTTTATTGTTTATTGAGCCTGGGAGTATTATATCGACCCTATGTTGAATGGAGACATATATACCGATTTCATTGGTAGGTGAATATAAAATTCAATATATCTCCTTAGAGCTCAGATTCAGATCCATGGCCTGTTGGTCTAGGGGTATGATTCCTGCTTTGGGTGCAGGAGGTCCCGGGTTCAAATCCCGGACAGGCCCAGTTTATTTTGATGTTATCTGTGCCATGGTGCCAATGTAACAAAAGAATTATATACAGGGGAAAGTGCATGTGAATAATTACTTGAATTGAAAAGTTTAGGGTTCTAAAGGCATAGAACAAAGGAGAAGGCCAGAGTATCTTTTCACGGTACAAACATACCAGTTGGCAAATGAATCTCCTTTCATTAGCTATTAGATACACTACTTTTTATGTTTGCCTTGCTTAACATAAAACATATTAATATGTTTTATACTGTTGAGGCGCTACCTCACTAGATTTATTAATTTTTGTTTTCTAATGTATTTATTACTTGGAAATGATAAAATTTTGGTCAAGATTATCTGAATCAAACAGTATTTACAACAGCAACATTAAATTTTATGATAGAGTACGGTATGTAACCGTATGTTTCCTCCCTGGTATTGTGGATCCGAAGGTGGTGGTGACACTTACTGTGTAATATGGGTCATGAGTGGGTGGGAGTTGGTTGGAAGATACATACGGAGGCATGTTCAGAATCAAAACATTACCAATATATGGTTGATAAAGTTGGAGAACATGAGGTGAGACCGGATGATGATTAGGTGGAGTGGGAGGATGGGATTACAAGGAGAGTAGTAGTAGGAGGAGAGTAGTAGGAGGAGGAAGAGAGAGTTTATATGATGTTGTTGGGTTGTGAGCCAGATGGTGTTGTGTTGGGAGCCGGAAATGAGATAAGGTGGCTTATGGTATTTCACACAGATGATGACCTTGTTGCTGTTGATTACGTCCTGCCAGGAGAAGCGCAAGATGCTGTTAATTGGATTACTGATGGTCATGTAATAGGATACTGAATGTACATATTTCTCTTTGGAGTTGGGATAGAAAGAGAAAATATATTGTAGCCTAATCATGAGGTGAGGAAAAGGTTGTATATAATTTTACCGAGCTACTGGAGATAATACAGGCCCTGTAGCCCGCTAATGTCTTACCCGACAACCCCTACCACTGTGTAGAGGGACAGGAAATATAATAGGGTTACCCTTGCCAATAGCTCTTCTTTGTCCCATCTGTATAAATCGTTTTCTTTGATATGTTTCCTACCATTCCATAAGGTAAACTGCTTCGGAATGATAAAAGTATTAATAAACTTAAACTAAAATTTCTTTCATAATAATAGGAGAACCGAGAAAATTGGGTGATGTACACTCGCAATCCAAAATATGTATCCAGGCTTGCTTCGAATAGCCTGATCGAGTATTAAGCAAGCTCAAGTACTTGTAGCTCTTGTGGTAACTTAGACTGGGCCCACAGTACTGGCTGTGGGATCAAAGACCTTCCCCCTAATCTCCCTGGCGGTCGGAGGCCCCCAGACTCGCTGGTCCAGTAAGCTCTGGTCCCATTTCCCTGGGATGTGCTTCGGTAGCCCAGGCATATTGGGCCAGCCCCTCCTTTATTTTAATTTGTTTTTTAACTGCGACCAGAGCGTACCGGGGGTCTGTGGGTAACCGGGAAAACATCAACATCAACAACGACTGCACCTCAGTCATGATTCTGTATCTCCGGGAAGAGTTATGGGTGAATGGAGAGTAGCAAGACAGGACATTAATATTACGTACAGTACATCAAGCCGTCCCCTCCCACCGTCTGAGAATTATAGTCGTTAGTGACGTTGTGCATGGCAGACGGCTGTATAATATTTCCTCATGAAGTCAAAATTGGTTGGTTTGAAGCTCGTGGTTGTGCTCTCTCTTCGATCAGTGAAGACGTAGGCGAATTGAAGTTTACTAACGCCACTAAAATATTCCATTGAATACAAAGTCCTTGGATTAAGTCTGTTTCTTGGATTAAGTTAAGAGGAGGTAAGTATCTGTAGCCCCAAAACGTCAATAATATCTTGACCATTTCCAAGAAGTTGATATCCTGCAAGTTCCACGGAATCTTGACAAATATGGAATTTAAAGTGTGTAAAATTTGATATTTTGTACGTGTGTATGTCAAGCGTAGACTCGGGGAAACCTTACCTAACGTGATCTAAGTGAAGACAAAATTTGGTACACATCGAGTCTAGTTAGTGGGGCCTCCTTGTTTCTCATTCACCTCGGTTGCCAAGCTCAATTGCTGAATGAATATATATGCAGCCGCTGTCGTCCATGAGGATATTTTCATTTACCATTTCCGACGTTGCGACATGACCGTCTACCTGGTAACATCGGAAGGACACACTGCACTTGCTGTTCGTTTGCCGTCGAGGTTAGTAGGCTTTATAGGCAGTAATAGTTGTGGACATCTGTCTCGTTCAGTAAATACGCACATTTGTGTGTGCTCAGGTAAAGGAAGACAGAGTTATCAATATGGATAAGACTGGTATCACATACACACCGCCATGCACGCGAAACTATTAGCCACTTGATGGAAATACCCACAATTATTTTGGGGGGAATAAGCTTATCTGAGAGGTGTCCTGCGAGGGTGATAAAATTTAAGGGAATATCATGGAACTTTCCGATGATAAGTTGTCAATTCATTCAGTAATTTGATTAAGGAACAGGTTTAGTAAGGAGATTGTTGCAGACACTGGCCATGATACCTTGCATGCCTTAACTGTACAAAGAACTTCCCGGCTCCCTATTGTGCTATTTATCTGTAGCAGATCCTGCATCGGTTAACTTGCGTGGTTATGATTGTGACACAAGCTAAGTGATCGCCTGTTTAATAAGATATTATATATTTATATTAATTTTCGTATCTACTGTATGTGCTTTAAACTATGGCATTGAGTCACTGAATTATGGCAACTCTGGAGGAACAGCTGACTGTGAAGGAAAGGGTAAGTTCGGCTTTGGATATGCATGTTGAAAAAGTATTCGTGTTGAATTTACTGTCTCTCTGTATTTGTGAACACAAATCTCCCTGCAGAACCATAGTATTGGTTAATTCCCTCTGGTCCCTCTGTGCACAATGGTAACACCTCACATCATTATGTGTAGGCTACTTATACAGTTGGATCTCCACGCATGCAGTATCGACTTGCCAACCATGCCAGTGCTGTTCTATTGTAAGATATGCTGTTGTAGTTGGTTTGTAATTTGGCCAGCTTTTGTACTGATTCGGTAACAAATCCACCATTTTATCGTTTTGTCTTGGTGGCTATTTGCTCTAAATTTGGGTCATCATAATTGTTGTACTCGTTGCGTGAACTGACCAGTTCAAGTCTATTATTTATGGTACCCTTTATGGGTCTACCTGTACTGCATTACTAAGCCATGAAGTTACCTTAACTAACCACATTTTGAAAGGTATTAACAAACTTGACCGATAAGGCAAGAGGTCATCTCGGTCTGATATAAACGTATTTCGTCAGCCGGTCGGTATTGCGTAAAAAATGAAATAAGATGGGTTTGATTAGGACGATAAGAGAGTGTTGTGTGTACCCTCTGACACCCGACACACTTCTCCACATGGTTCGGCAGTTTTAACCCCTCTCAGGCTCGTCACTTTTGAATTGGACATCGGAGCGGGCCATTTTGCCTCTATTACAATTATATAGCTCTGGACGGATATATATATGGTCTATCTGTAAGGGATAATTATATTAATAAAATCGTCTGGTGTTGTTCAAGCATAATAATTGTCGAAGACGTAAGTCATAGTTTATGGGTTAATTTAGATATTCATTAACCTCGACGCCAGTAATTTTCTTCTACTACAAATCGCCTGGCCACAGTCAGAGAAAATATAAAAGTCGCCGGCAGTTGTGCAAAATACACTTCACCAGGGAAATAGGACGAAAATAATGTGCAGTCCATGATAGTTCAAGATTAAGAGAAGACAAAGCAATACTCTGGGTTCAGATGCAAAGATATATATATGGACAAATGTTAAGGAGACTAAGATTTTGGAGACTAGCTTACTCCTACCTGTGCCAGGAATAAATGGATGATCATTAAGGAGATCGAGGTCTGTTAGACTGTTTTATGTCATAGTTGGGGAAGGAATCCCTATCCTTCAAGTCACCTAGAGATCTTGCCCGCCAGTTACTCGTACTTGTAATTGTGGCCAAATAGGAAAGAAATTCGTTATCTCCTTGTCATCGTCGTCTCGTTCATTTGGCAGCATCTATCGTCAATTTCTGTTGGAGACAAGCATTTCGAGTAACCTTTTCGGAGAAACCTCTTTCCAATTATAATATAACTTATAGTAATTTTGTGTTACTCCCAAACGTCGGGTACAGCTCACAGGAATCCCGGTTACTGAGGAACACTGTTGGTAGAAAGGAGTATATTGTGTGTAAGTTGTTAGGGATTCACTAATTCAGGTTTTTTTGCATCGGGAATTGCGTCCTACATTATGGATTGGCAGGTGAGGTGCCTCCAGGGCCTTCACTCTCATGTACAGTACAGTACATCTCTTACCATAAAGTTAAAAACTCGTGAGTTTGTGATAATTGTGTTGTTGGCGGTATCACACCCTCCTCTCACTAACTGTATGGCAACTCAAATTAAGAAGTCTCCATTCGCGGAACTCAAGCTTGAGCGGGAAAAGAAGACTGGCAACGCTTATATACTGTACTGTATACAGGACATGGATAAAACAAGGTGTGTGTAGTGAGAGGAGGCAACAATCGTACCCAACTGCGTGGGATGGTGTTCAGCGTCAGAGTAAATGCGATAATTGTAAGAAGGTGGTAACGATTATACCTTCATGGCCGCAATAGTGTACACACGATAAAAAAAAAAATAACAATCGATGCAGTTCTCGTGTGAAACAAGGTTAAGACAGACATTCTGACAAACACCTCAGGCGATGGATACTGAAAAATAGCTTGTTGATTCCCGGGGCATCATGAGCTGTCCCGATTATTTACTAAACCATCAGACCCGATAGGTTTTTGATGGTGTGTACCAAAATCGTCTCCACTTCCCCCCCATCCCCGTGCGCCTTCCGCGTCAGTAAATCAGAAAGGAGGTAAGATCTTATTAAACCATGTGACCGTATATCGTACCCAAAAGTCAATCCGGTTAACAGGGTTTTAAAACAATACTGGAGGTGAATTGTAAGTTTTACTTGACCGTAACTGGACCACAAAACAGACGTCTTCAGTTCATGTGACTATATTTATGGTGATGTTTGGAGGAATTAGTAACCTCCAAATTTGCCGGCCATATCTTAGCCACCTTAACGGTTACCTTATTAGGCTAGACGTTAATAGAGAGGTACTCACATACTTAGAATGTACTATAATATAACCTATACTTAGCTAAAATTTCTTTATATACATTATGGCATGATGTATAATTTAATGTAGTACTCTAGAACTTAACCCAGTGATTACTTTATTCGATTATATATATGCTCTATATACTGTGGGGTATATATATATTTTTTTTTCTTTTACTTACTCCTTTATAGTCTATATAATTATACTTCCTTCTTACTCTCGACCTCTCTACTTCAATAGACTCTTTCTCTCTTATGAATGCATCTTCCTTCTTCATTATTTTCTCCTTGGTCCCAGTTTCCTTCTCTTCTCGTTTATGGTACTTTTATCTTCTCACATCATTCCTTCCTCATCTGTTACTCCATCTTCCTTCTTTATCGCTTCCTGATCTTTCTGTGTGTGTGTGTGTTTTTTTTTTCTTCATAACTCGCCACTCATTTCCTTCCCCCCCTTTAGTTCATTTGTCAACCCTTCCTCCTCCACCTCATGTCTTCTCTAACTCTCTCTTCATCTTTTTGCTCTCTCTCTCTCTCTCTCTCTCTCTCTCTCTCTCTCTCTCTCTCTCTCTTGACCCGTCCTTCATACCCATTCCTCCTTTCCCAGCCTCCTCTCGTTCCCTTCCTACCCTTCGCTTGTCCTTCGGCCTTTCCTCATTCCTCCACTTCCTGTCATCCTCACCCCCTCACATTCTCTCCCCCTTTCTCCCTATGGTCCCTCTACCCCCCCCCCCTCACCTCACCTCCTCCCCCTTCTCCACTCCCTCTTTTCATCTCTTTTCATTACCTTATTTTTCAGTTATCTTTTCTTTTTCTATGGCCAACCCTATCCTCTCATCTCCTCACCACTCCTTTTACATACCCCCTTTCTCTTACTCTCATACCTCCTCGTTTATCTCATCCGCATTCTGCTTCATCCACCTCCTCTCTTCTGACTGATCCTCTCTGTCCCCTGTTTCCTCATAGCTGTCCTATCCCCTTTCACAATAATTATTTCCCCGTCTCTCACTACATCCTCTGACTTACTTACTCACCCTAGTACTGTTCCTCGCCCTCCCTGCCTAGCTCCCCCCTCTCCTTTCTTCATACCTTCACTTCCTCTCTCTTGGATGTGACCTTCTATCCCCTCCTCCCATTACCCCATCCGTGCAGTCCTCTACCCCACTTCCCACTCTCCCTTCCTTGTTCTGAGCCGCCTTTACTCCTCATCTCATCTAGATTCTCTCAAATGCTCGCTCATCATTTAGCTCCATTTCCTTTTCCTGCACCATTTTTCCAAACAACACCAACAAGTAAATATATACATACATACAAAACCAGTAACACCACCAACATCACCACCACCAACAACAACAGAGAGTAATCCAGGCTGAGACTATACGGTCCCGGAAATGCAGCCACCTTTAGGGAATTCGTATAAAAGTGGCAATATTACCCACTCGTCAGGACAGCCCAAGTAATATACAGTCACGGTCAAAAGTCCTGCATACACGGGTGCGTAAGAGTGAGCCATGGGAGTGAACCTTATGAACTAATATTAGAGACCAACAGCAATAGTTTAGTACCATATTTTAGAGGCCGTTTTATTCGAAGGTGTTGCAGGACTATTGACTGTGACTTTACAACGGCCGGACGTATCCAGGACATGGAAATCCAAAACCCACTGCATATCAATTATAACAACGTAGTTTTCTTTCTTTTCATCTCCAATGGAAAGCTGGGGTTCCCCTTTATCCACTTACATATATTAAATTTCTCTTTACCGGGACTAAACAAGCAATTATTATTATAGAAGCTTAGGTGTTTACATCTCTGCTCAAACTTTCGTAATACATTGTATGACAAGTGGCAATTCACCTTTTCCCTATAGAGAGGGCCATTCGAATTTACTTTACTTTCCCTTCTATTATATATATATATATATATATATAGTAAATCAGTTTATTGGAATAGCCTCATAAAAATCAATTGGTCTGATGCTTTTGAAATGTACTTCCTACCTCTCCTCCCTCTCCTCCAAGCCTCTTTTAGTCCTCCCCTACTCTGTCTACCTCCCTCCATCCTTGTATCCCCCCCTCCCTCCCCTCCGCGGTCATCGACACGACCTTCCCCCTACTCCTCCCTCACGCCCGACCTTGGCGCCAGTTTTTATAATGGGTGTCGCGTCCACTTGCGCTTGAGTGTGTGTGTGTGTGTGTGTGTGTGTTCCTTGGTGCACTTGTCAGTGTGTACATATTGATATGTGATAGTGTATGTGTGCTTGTGTCAGTTTGTTATTGTGTGTTGTATAACTTTGTCTGCTTACATTTCTTATAGTGACATTATTGTTTTGAAAATGCGTTCTCTTGCCGGCGTGTGTAATTTCTATGTATGCATGGCAATAGTTGTGTTAGACTGGGTGTGAATACTTACAAGAGTGAGTACGTCTGTACTCGTCCATGTTATTTTCTATGAAGGCAACGAGACGCGCCTGCTCGTATGTAATTATTTACCGGCAATAATAATCTACATAGTATAAATATCTTTTCTACTTAATGTGTGTGTGTGTGTGTGTTCTCTAATATAGCAAGAAATTGCTCATCGTAGCTCAATTTAAATTAGAGCTTTGCACATTTAAGATCTTAACTTTATTTTCGCTGTCACTTGATTATTCCCTACAAGCAGTGTAAGGTACTGACAGTGTGAGTGTATAGAATTGTGATGGGCATACACTGGTGCTTCTATAAACATACTGTATATCGAGAGACCGGTACTACAAGTTAGAAGCCACCTGGAGTACATGCATGCTATTGGGGAAGAGACCTTGACGGAGGGAATGTACTCAACTCCACTTGTATCATCTTAAGTACTGAACACCTAGTACATACATACAGATAATGGTATTACCTTCCGCAAGGAGGTTATATGATCAGTTCGCTTTGTTTGTCTGTTTTGTGAGTAAGATTAGGTCTAAAAAAAAAAAAAAAAAAAAAAAAAAAACAGTGGGAAGAACACCCCCCTATAGGTTAGTGTTAGTCCCCTATACAGTACATGCTTCTTACAGTCTTTATTCTTGTCCTTTCAGAATCAGCAGTGAGTGTCCATGCACTCTGTTGTAGTTCGTGTTGGTCTTACCACTGATAGCCAAGGTATGTAGAATTACTGGTGTGTTTCCTTTGATTTGACAACTGTGGACATGTAGTATAATTACATTATTCAAACTGAGTTTTTAGAGATGTTGGAGATAACACAGATGTAGTACCGTACCTAAAGTGTAGCCAATTTGGGCTGGAACTGTTTTATATCAAATATAATCTCAGTATATATATATTATACTCAACTTCGATTGCTGTAAAAATATAACCATGGACATTATCTCAACGATTTAAAAGTCCCAGGAAGACCCGTGTCGTACAAGGGTTAAGAGGTTGTTGTATCAGATCTGTCACATAGATATGCAGAGATGTAAACATAAACAAGTTTAGTTGCCACATCGCACAAACCACACTAACCCCGGTACAGTCATTATCAAGAGGTCTGTCCCATACACTTTCATACCATTTTGTACAGTAGAATAAATCATCTCATAGCCTAACAGACCCTAGCTTAAATCATGATAGGTGTCTGTGGTATACCATGTGGGTTTACTGCAGTATCAAATGAGTGGCAGAAAACTATTACCCCAAAAAGTACCATTTCCGTGTGTAATGTTCCCCTCTTACACTTCATTGACCCACGTGACTAACGGTAGAGCTGTCTGCAATGATAGTCCCTGGCTGGGCTGTGACAGTAACCGGTTCAATGGCTCCATAAGTACTGCATGAATCCATGGTAGTGGTTCTCGACTTCGCTTCGACAACCTGAGGATAGCTAAGAGCGTTTGATGGAAAAAGTTCTCTTGATAAATACTTTGATTGAACTTCATTAACTATAAGCGAAAAGAGTCGATGTAAACCAATAGAGCATAAAAGGGGGGCTGCAGTACACCTTTCGGCGAAGTACAGTACATTAGCCAAGACAAATATTTCTTCAAGGAGGGATTCTGGTTGGCATGAAAATGAATAAATTTACTTATGCACTATTGCATATGCTCGAGAAGTGTGCAGATGTTTCGTCAGTTGTGCAAATATTGGGGTGAGGAATTTAAATTGCAGAAAATTAATGCCTTTTTGAGCGACAAATAACGATCTGTTTACATAACTTTGAACATATTGTCAATCAGATTGTTATTGGAGATTGATTAACGATGACTGAGGTTTTAATATCATATAGATAAATTGTGAAATAAATTATTTTGCTAAGTTGAGTAGTGAATTAAAGTGTGGCCTCCTCGTGTCCTTGGCAGCAATTTTGTTCAACTTATGTATACATACACTGGGGTATATAGTTTGGTTGAAATTGGTTCTGTCCTGTGTGTGTGTGTGTGTGTGTGTGTGTGAGCAAGGCTGGTGTGTGGGGCGTGGTTGGCCTGGACGGGTATACCTGTATTGTATATGAGGCGCCAGTGGACTACCCACACTGCCACAGGGAACCTCTTTGCCTATGTGTGTGTGTGTGTGTGTGTGTGTGTGTGTGTGTGTGTGTGTGTGTGTGTGTGTGTAAAACCCCAGACGCCAATAGGAAGTAGAGGTTATTGTGGACAGACAAGAGGCCACCGTTGAGGGTGCTTGTGTGTGTGTGTGTGTGTGTTCATATGCTGCACTAAGCTTTTCATTGCCTCTTTGTATGCATGTTTGTCGTATGTCGTCTGCTAGTGGGTGTGGCAGTCTTCTTTATTGCTTACATAATGAATATATGTGTTGCTGTTTGTCATGTGTATGTGTGTGCTATATGTGTCTATGTGTGTTTGTTTGGCCATTTCATTATACACAAACCTGAGGATGTCTAGTGGCAGGGAGTGTGTATATTTTGTATATGTTCATAATGGATGTGGGTTAGCATTGGTTGTTTTTAATGATGGTATATTATGTACAGTATATCCATAACACATGTACAGCCATAATCAAATATCCACCGACACTTTCCTTCCATCGTAGTAAATATCTTGGTAATACAGAACAATACATGTATGATTTTGCAGCACCTCATAAAATAATTGAGGGGGTTGAGTTGACGTAAGGTGTTGTATGATTATAATTTGATATGATACTAATTTATTTACACGATGGAAGGAAAGTGTCGTTGGATATTTGATTGTGGCTGTACAGTATTTGATTGTCGTAGTTGTGTATCTCCATCCTTATATATAGCGGGTCTGCATTGTGTGTATCTGTATCTATCTGTGTGTGTGTTTGTTTGTTTAGCTGATTGCGTCTTGTGTTCATTGTTATATACATGTGCTCCTGGATAATTGCCTGTTTGTGTGTGCGTAATTGCTGGTTTGGAGAGTTATGAGATAGCTTGTATATAGTTCGTTGTTAGAATGTTTATATATAGAAGTGTTAAGTTGATATGGTCCGGGTTATTGTGTACAAGTTGAGAGAGAGAGAGAGAGAGAGAGAGAGAGAGAGAGAGAGAGAGAGAGAGAGAGAGAGAGAGAGAACAGCTTATGGGTCTTTTCGGGGTATACAGCTTATGGGTCGTCATATATTTACTAGGAAAGGATAAATGATGTGTGAGTCCTGAAGAATACAATGGCTTTCTCTTCCACTTTCAGTTCGCGTGCCGCCTTAGAGGTTGGCAGGATAATAGATAATATAGACTTGGGAGACGGGAAGAGGTGGTTAGAGACGGAAGTTATTGTTGTATGAGCCGGACTTTCATTTTCTTGCAGATAATATCAGGAATTATATGAAAGATCAACAAGAATTCAGCTCGCATATATGGCTCCAAATAGCTGCTGTCAGCCTAGGGTAGCGGCCACGCCTCTGACAGCCATCTCTGTAGATGGCTGAAACAGATGAGGAGCACCGTGAACATTGGGTTCACGGTATGGGGGATGCCACCCCACTAGGCAGAGTCTGGAGCACAGATTCACCAAAGGAACCTGACGAAGAGCATATAAGTAAACAAAAGAAACTTATTAAAACTCGAAATCAAGAGTAATTGTAGGTATCAGTATTTGCCAAAGTCTTTAGTTAGTTGGATACAATATGAGTAAAGAGCACCGTATTTTTTATATTTCATATAATGGTATAACACTTATATTTATAATATATATTAAGTATACAATTACGTAATGCTATAGTTCTTACAAGTAGCACATCTCAATGTTGCACTTGTTCGAATGTTTGCATTCCTGGCCTCGCCAAACTGTTTCAGGCTCATTTCAAAGCAGGGAATTATTTTTCTCCTCTCGAAGTAAGAGTTTGTATTATAATTTCTAAGCACAGTGCTGGGTTCAAGTCCTTGTCATGTATGAACGCCTACTAACAAAATTTTGGAGTAGGAGTGAACTTTGCTATCATAAATATTGGCCCTGATGTTGTAATTCTAGAGTGCCCGGCCTGAGATTAGTAAATGGGTCCTTGTCGCTGATAATACCTCATCACCAAATTGCCTTTCAGAGAACATCATCCTGACGAGTAGGTAGTATTATGTTATGACCCACCTGTTTTTTTTTTTCTTTTTTTTCTAAGAATGATGGGAATTTCTCTTATTACAATGTCGTCTGACGTTAGTCCAAGCGGGTCATAAGATTAGTAAGCTGTTTTACAGATGAAACTAATAGAATTTGTAAACAGTGTTATACATTCCATTTTTCATTGTAAAATTCCAAAAGCGAGGTTATATCTGGCGTGAAGCCTATATGTCGTATAGTTTTGCGTTATTATCTCTCCTTATGTTTGGTGAGACGTAAGACTTTGTTTATGGGTAAAATGAAATGGTCCTATTACCTTTGAATGTCAATAGTGCTTCCCTCTAACAGGAAAATTTAACTGCAGATATTAGTTAAAGAAAAACACAAATGTCATCAACCATATTCTAATGCTTAAACATGCAACTCATGAACATAAGTTATTATAATTTGTTGCAGGAGGAAGAGGAGATGCCAAACTAATATCCGAGACTGTACAGGGTATATACTATGTTGTTTATTATATTATTCAGTACAGCAGACTCCCCACCACCAGGCCATTACTCGGTCCATCAGGGTACAAATATCTCGTCAATTCGCATCGTGATGAAGTAAGATCATTCAGACATCAGACATTATGTTGTGAAATTCCGCCAGCCAGAATTTGAGGCAGCTGTTTGTAAACATGTTAATTATTGCTATTCCCGAGCCATCACACCTTTATCAGTGGACGCAAGTAGATATATATATATTTTTTTTTTATGTCTGTAAAATATGGTTGGTTAAGATTTATGTATGTATGTAAACCTGAGGTATCATAAATTATTCATCGTTGCGTAATGTTTCTTCGATCAAGGTACCCACCATTAATGTCCTCAGGATAGAAGAATACAGCCAACCCTATTCCAATCAGGTAACCCAGTCTATAGTTACGGTTCCTTTCTTTTTCTCACGGTGATATTCGTACGTTTCACCTTTTTCTATATAGACTGAGGGATCGAGCATAGGCCGTAACAAGGTATAGGATCTAACGTGAAGTATTATGTAGTCACAATGATAATATGTCGGTATAATGTGGTGATAGCGGTTTCTTGAATGGGTATCCTCCTCGTTGTAGAGTGTAATAACTGCCTGACTCTACTGTATACCTGTAATTATTACTTTTTAACCTTTATGTCTGTGCAAGTTCAAAAAGGTGACATTCACTTTATATCGTGTCTCACAAAATATCAAAACTCCTTCAACCCTACTATGCCCAGGAAGTAGAAAATATTTGAGTGTTTCCTGAGAATTCTACATTATTTTTAGGGTTGCTGTACAATTAGTGGTGGGAGCTGGAATTTCCTGTTATCTGCAACGCCCAGTTATATTCGGCTGCAATAAGACACCAGAGGTTTGTAAGGTCTTAGACACGACGATATAATGGAATAATTTGCATGGGAAATGTGGTCGTCCTTATCAGAACTTTTTTTCTACGATTGGACTGATGTATAGGAAACTCAATGAGGGGTTGAAGAGTGACTGGATATAGGCAACCTCAAACACGTTATAGGACTAAACACAAGACGTTTGATTAAGCATAAGAGTTGACCAGTTGTGTATATTGGATGAACACACAAGAATGAAAATACAGGGTTATTCTCTTCTCTCTCTCTCTCTCTCTCTCTCTCTCTCTCTCTCTCTCTCTCTCTCTCTCTCTCTCTCTCTCTCTCTCTCTCTCTCTCTCACACACACACACAGAACTAATCACAACGAACCATACCGTGAGAGAGCTGGTGGCCGACACAGCTCTGGCGGCCGAGTGATGTGGAAGCTTACAGTCTTGACAATCGGTCGTTACGATAATAATCTGACCACTATCCTCTCCCCCTCAGCGCCGACGTCCTGCAGTGGCGTGGTTGGCCATGTGAGCTGCCCATCTGTACGCTATTACCAAAGTGTGTGCGGTTTTTAACATTGGGTCAGCAGTTTTTTTTTTTTTTTTTTTTTTTTTTTTTTTTTTGTGACACGTTTTTAATAGTTTTGCGTTAGTCGAGGTATATTAGTAATTAAAGAGTGTTTGCTGCTGCTAGTGCATGTGTTAAGGGAAATATTTTGTTTTAACTTCGACGAACGCTATGGGTGTTTGACACGGGGCCTACTTGAGAGAGAGAGAGAGAGAGAGAGAGAGAGAGAGAGAGAGAGATGCAGCACAGTCGTTCTAATCTTTGAGAATATATACAGTACAGTAGTCAACCCACGTCCATGGTCAAGGCTGCTGCACGGACGGACGGCCTGGAGAAAATAATGTCGCAGTAGAACCTTGTTGTTGCTGCCTTGTGGTGGTGGAGGAAGGAAGGATGGGAGTGGAGGAAGGAAGGATGGGAGTGGAGAGGATATAGGGAGGATGGGAGAGGAAAGGAAATAGGGAGGATGGGAGTGGAAAGGAAATAGGGAGGATGGGAGAGGAAAGTATATAGGGAGGATGGGAGAGTGAAGGAAATGGAAGAAAATGCTTGGAAGGTCGTAGGAAGGAAAGATGGGAGAGAGAATGAAATAGGGAGTGTGAGAGGAAAAGAAATAGGAGGAAATGTGTGGAAGTATGGTGGTCGTACGAAGGAAGGATATGAGAGGGAAAGAAATGGTGGAAAAAGCGTGGATGGATGGATGGTGGTGTTAACGGAATAGGGAGGAAGATAGTAAAAAAAGAGGAAAGCTGTGATGGAAAGGCGGGGAAGTAGAGACGAAGGAGAACACGCATGGAAGTATGGAAGAGGATAAGTAGGGAAGAAAGTTAGCAGATGATAAAGCATGAAAGAAAATAGGAGGGTAAAGAGAGAGACAGGAGGAAAAGACTAGAAGGAAGGTGAGTATAGGAAAGAAAGCGAAAGAAACAAGGATAAATAGACGACTAGGAAAGATTACTTAAAATAACAGAGGAAATATAAAGAGGAAGGAGATAAAAAAAAAAAGATGGGAAATGAGGAGGAGGAGGGAAAATGTAAAGAAATAGAACGAAAGACGAAATAAAAATCAAGGAGAAAAGTGATGATGATAAAGAAAAGTGAGAGACAGAAAGGATGGAGGAAATGGAAGAGACAGGAGGAAGGGCGAAAGAATGAGGAAAAAACATTCTATAAAAGTGCTGATAGGAATTTTTTATCAATATGGAGAAGGGAAGAAATTAAAGTGAATATAGTGTGTACATAATGTGGTATATATCCTTCCCTCAATCATGTCCATCGTGGCTTTACCTGACGTGTATAACATTCATTTAGTATTATATTTCATTATTTTTTTTTTTCAGACCAGAATTAATATACTCTCGGCCGTGTAAAAAAAAAAAAAAATGCAGCTTATGTCTAGTGAATGATAAATTATTTCTTTTTACTTCATCAGTGTAAAATATTGTCACACACACACACACACACACACACACACACACACACACACACACACACACACACACACATTTTGCGTCATACATAAAATACTGCAGCTTATTATGGAAAACAATTCGAGGTATGAGATCAGTGATGCATAGGAATTTATTGTTGATGAAGGTTAGCGGGAAGGATTGGACTAAGGGACAGGAGGGGAAGGGGAGGGGAAAGAGGAAGAGGATGGGCAGAAGGGGAGAGTGTAAGAGATGAGATGGAGAAGGGAGGGGAAGGGGGAGGGGAAAGAGGAAGCAGATGGATAGAAGGGGAGAGTGTAAGAGAGGAGATGGTGAAGGAAGGGAATATAGAATGACTGAGGCGGAAATTAAAATGAGAGAGAGAGAGAGAGAGAGAGAGAGAGAGAGAGAGAGAGAGAGAGAGAGAGAGAGAGAGAGAGAGAGAGTGTGTGTGTGTGTGTGTGTGTGTGTGTGTGTGTCCAGGGGATGGAAAACGAAAATAGAGAGGTTAGGGAAGGTGATAGAGAGGACTGACAGAGTGAAGGGACAAAATGATCAGAGAATTGAGGCGAGAGAGAAAGTAGTGAAGTGGGGGGGGGGGGCGGGGGGAAGAGAAAAGGAGAGAGAATATGGGTAGGGAGAGAGGGGGAGGGACAGGAAGAGGAGGAAGATGGAAAGAGAAAGAAAAGTGAGGGGAGACAGACAAGAGATGGAGAGTGAGACAGAGAGAGAAGGAAGATGAAAGGGAAAATTAAAGGAAAAAGATAAAAAAATGAGAGAGAGAGAGAGAGAGAGAGAGAGAGAGAGAGAGAGAGAGAGAGAGAGAGGAGAGAGAGAGAGAATGATAGAAGAGAAGGGAGGAGGGAAGCAGGAAATAGCTTCCTATTCCTCATGAATTTAAATCATTGTTATGTAGATTCAGTCAGCACAGCTAATAACATTCCACCCATAGGCTACCAACATTACAACCACTGCTACCAACATTACAAATACTGCTACCAACATTACAACCACTGCTACCAACATTACAACCACTGCTACCAACATTACAACCACTGCTACCAACATTACAACCATTGCTACCAACATTACAACCACTGCTACCAACATTACAACCACTGCTACCAACATTACAACCACTGCTACCAACATTACAACCACTGCTACCAACATTACAACCACTGCTACCAACATTACAACCACTGCTACCAACATTACAACCATAGCTACCAACATTACAACCATTGCTACCAACATTACAACCACTGCTACCAACATTACAACCACTGCTACCAACATTACAACAACTGCTACCAACATTACAACAACTGCTACCAACATTACAACCACTGCTACCAACATTACAACCACTGCTACCAACATTACAACCACTACTATCAACATTACAACCACTGCTACCAACATTTCATACCACAGATAGTACTAACATTGAATGTAAAAATCTACCTACATTACCTACTATATCTACCAACATGACAACAACAACTACTAACATTACCTACCATATCTACCAACATTACCTACTATATCTACCAATATGACAACAACAACTACTAACATTACCTGCCATATCTACCAACATTACCTACTATATCTACCAATATATGACAACAACTACTAACATTACCTGCCATATCTACCAACATTACCTACTATATCTACCAACATTTCGTGATGTTAAAAGTACTTGTAGTTGATGTAGGTATGGTGGTAGTTATGGTAGATATTGTGGTAGTTATGGTAGGTATTGTGGTAGTTATGGTAGGTGTTGTGGTAGTTATGATAGGTATGGTGATAGTTATAATAGATGTAGTGGAAGTTATAGTACATGTAGTGGTAGTTATAGTAGATGCTGTGGTAGTTATGGTAGATATTGTGGAAGTTATAGTAGATGTAGTGGTAGTTATGGTAGGTGTTGTGGTAGGCAGTGGTATGGCAGGTCACGGGGTACATCTGATATTCAGCTACTGGCGCCACCATCCACCTCATCTCCACCCAGACCCCCTTCCCCCCCCCCACACCTCATCTCCACCCAGACCCCCTCCATCACATTACCCCTCTCCTACACCTCATCTCCACTCAGACCCCCTCCATCACATCACCCCCCTCCCCCACACCTCATCTCCACTCAGACCCCCTCCATCAGATCACCCCCCACCCCCACACCTCATCTCCACCCAGACCCCCTCCATCACATCACCCCCCTCCCCCACACCTCATCTCCACCCAGACCCCCTCCCACTCCCCCTTCCCTCCCCCACACCTCATCTCCACCCAGACCCCCTCCATCACATTACCCCTCTCCTACACCTTATCTCCACCCAGACCCCCTCCATCACATCACCCCCCTCCCCTACACCACGACGACTAATGTGACTGACCCCCTCTCCACTTCATCTCCACCTTGACCCTCCCACACCCCCTCCATCACCCCCTCCATCACATCACCCCCACCACCACCCTCACTACCACTACACCCCCATCACCATAGATAAGACTCCCCACTCCCCATCCTCCACCACCATCACCACCAAAAACAACAACAACAACAACAACACACCTTCACCACCAAAGTCACCAACATTCCACACCCCTCCACCACCACCACCACCACCACCACGACGAAGAAGACTCCCACCCCCACTCTACTACTACCAAAGATAAGACAACAACAACAACAACAACAACACTACTCCTTCACCACGACCACCATCTTCACCAACACTCTCCATCCACTCTTTCTATACAGCCAATAGTTTTCTCTCCACACCACTACACCAATTCGTCCCCATCACCCCTTTCCTCCCCCATGACACACATACTGGGATTATAACCTAAGTCAATTAACGAGGAGTCCAGATATAAATTACTATGACTGTACAGCTGTTATAGTCTTGTACAGTAGTCCACATAATATTTGACATAGAACTAACAATATGGGCTGTACAGTATATACATATTAGCAGTAGCCTAATCATTCTATATAGTTGTTGTGTGTTCATTCCTTTTGTGGTTATTAATACCGTTTGACGTTTATTGTTGTTCTCTCTATAAGCATTCTATCATTTCTTTTTATACATAATAATCTAGAGAAATATGTTTGCTTCTTTTAGCTTGAATGTCGTTCTGTGTGTTGGTATATTATTATGGATATATTGATGTTTTGTAATAATTTTCAGAGGCATCCCTTTCGTTATCCTCTACATCTCTGATTGTTATTGTTTTTACTCTCTTGCTTGGACACGTTGCATGGTATACACTATAAATATTCCGGTAATGGCAGCGTGGTACAGTGTTATGTAACTTGGCCCGCCCTTTGCTTATGTGTACTTGACCTCATCCTTTTCAACTTCGGACCCTTACGGGGTTAGTACTGTGCATGTTGGTAAATCTGGAGTAATTAAATCCCCCAAACTATTCCATGCAACAAACCATCATTATTTTTGTTCATGAGGTCCTGTTTCCTATCATATTTTGGAGGAACCAAGGCACTCCAATTTATCAAAAGTGCATTATCTCCTCAAGCAAAACATTCTCGTCATGACTCAATGGAATGAACTTAGGATCGTACTGTATGTAGACCATGGGTTGTACGGGTTCAAATCCTGGCCTCCCAATAGTCGAGTCCAGGTATTGTCGTAGTTTCGAATCGTCTGAACTAATTCTAACCAGCATCTATTTTGATATTTTCTGGAACTCGTTTACTATTTGCTGTTTAAGGTTAGTCAAAGCACACCTGCATGGGTACAAATTTTAGATCGTAACTGTACAAAGTGGCTTGAGTTTTCTAGTTCAGTAGAGAAATAATTACATGTTGGAAGTTAACCTCATATGAATTGAAGTCATAAAATTATTCAGCCTTAATATTCGTATGCATAACAATCATCTTCCAACTCTGCATTCCTCCCTTATATATTTTTAGTTGTCCTTCATGTACACCCTTCCACAGAATAATTATTTGCTATCCTAATGACCTACTTTCTTATACTCGTATCTCTAATTTACTTTATTACATGTTTACTCTTCCATTTCCTCACTTGTTGATGAGTATCATTTACTCTCAGGTACACATTTCTTTCTTTTTTACTGTTCAGGACTGGCTTATGTGTTCTATTTGCCTGTTATCGCATATTACTTCACATCGTTATCTTAAACTTGTCATATTTATCATTTTCATTCAGCCACGAAAATATTTCTACTCTCATGTCCTCACTTTTTTTTCAAGCCTCTAACAAGCTGCTTTACGTTTATTTAATGTTTTAATTTTCTCGTTTATTTATGCTCCATACTTTTTATTTACCAATTGTCTTGCACAGGTATTTTCTTTATATGATTTTCAATACCTCTTTATTTTATTGTATATCTCGTTTGTTCCTTCCCATACACATAAACATACAATCTCTCTCTCTCTCTCTCTCTCTCTCTCTCTCTCTCTCTCTCTCTCTCTCTCTCTCTCTCTTGCTCGAACTAATTGGCTTTGGTACGTTTGTGATTAATGAGAGAGAGAGAGAGAGATAGAGAGAGAGAGAGAGAGAGAGAGAGAGAGAGGTAGGATATAACACAAGGGGAATCAACACGAATGTGAAGAAAAACATTGAAAGAGAAAACGTACAAACTAGACATATGGGAAAATATAATAGAAGAAATAGAGAATGAAAGAGAGACAAGACTGCGACGAAATTATTATTTTTTTATAAGAAAGAAAAGGGTAAACATGGGTATGTGAAAATATGGGAGAAAGGAAAAGAGAGAGACAGGTGCAATACGAAGAAAGGCCAACTAGAGAGAGAGAGAGAGAGAGAGAGAGAGAGAGAGAGAGAGAGAGATGGAGTAGGCGCGTGATAAGAATGGAGAGCGTATATGTAGCAAGACGTGAAATATGACTTGCCAGGAAAATAACAAAGAGGGCGTGAAACTCTATGGAGCGGAGGTGCCAAGTTTGGTCGATAACATCACGCCCCAGTGTTGTGGACCAGAGCCAGGTAAAGGAAGGAAGGGAAGAGAGGTGGTACCGGTGTGGGGAAGCGTAAACTCCAATTAAAACCCTCTTAAACTTACTAAGGCGTGTGTGAACAACCTGAGTCGGGGGAGGTTATACTGCTGTTTGGCCAGGGATATATTATAGCTGCTTTGCTTAGGGATGTAACCTGTATACTGAGAATAACTAACGGCAAGTTAATTATAGACTTTTTTTTTTTCCTTCAAGGACACATGTAACCGGTTATGTCAAGGGTAATTTTGTTTATATTGTTCCTAGTATTGTTAAGAGTATGACATGAATTTTGGTTCAGAAAGAGTTTTTATATATCTCTCAGCCCAATTGAATTAATTGCATATTTTGCCAGTATATTGTCTGCATCGTGGCCATTTGAATTGAAGGATATATTTAGTTTTACTTACCTAGGAATAAAAAAGTTTGCCGGTCTCCCACTGTTCAGTTTGACATGATTAGAAAAGTATGTTTTCCCTTTGCGGTTTCTTACTGTCCTTCACATATATCATCCTTAACGATTACCAGACGGCATTTGTATTTTTTAACACTTAATGGCATAAGAATGTTCTTGTCAAAGGAAAGCAATCGTGATATTCATAGGTAAGCAACTATTTCCCCAAAGAGGGTAGTACACTTTTGGTACAATAGAGCGCCCAGATTCATCCAAAGTATGCTGGGAAACCAGACCAGACTAACATAAATAATAGTGTTCTGTTGCTTGGAATAGTTTGGACGATTCGTTTGCTCCAGATTTACCAACACTGTACTACCCCCCTTGATTAAGCACATAAATGGTGGCTAGAGTCCCAGAGAGCCCGATGAATTAACACCATGCATTATAAACTGTCGCAAAAATATCCCAGTCCTTCGAGGATTAAGACTCCTTTATACTCATAATATCAAAATCACATATATCTCTTCCAACAAATGCATTATTATCAGTTGGTCAGAATTTTATTTGGGTTTGCTTTCCTTCACGGTAAAAGAATGGTATGAGAACAATTTCACATGCAGGTTAATGTACAATTACACCAGTAGGTAATGTTGACGAAATAATCCTGATGGTATGGTATTTTAGGACCTTGATTATGACCCTCCTCTTTCGCTGTGACCCCGTATAAGATTGGTGATATTTCTATTTTCTAAGAGGTATAAGATTATTTCTGATCGTGTTCTAGGACCTGAGAATTTTGCCCCACCCCATCTTCCTCTGTCACCCTTTATATATCTCAATAAGATTCGTGACAATTTTTTTGGTGCGGCATAGAATTAGTTCTGATAGTATATATTCAAGGACTAGAGTTATTTATTCCCTTCCTCTTCCTCTGTCACCCTGTATAAGATTAGTAGGAAAGTTTATATTTTTCATGAGCCTGTAGATGTTTACGCCTGCCTGAGTTATGATATAGTTTTTAGATTAGTCCTTCCTCGATCCACTCATCTTACACTAGAATAATAAGCTAATAAGCGGGTGTTTGTTAATGGTGGTATGTCCTGTGTGTGTGTGTGTTTGTGTGCTTTTTTTTTTATTTCTTTTTATTTATTTATTTTTTATTATTATTATTTTTTTTTTTTGTTATGTTCGCTCTCCCATGAACTAGGAAGCAGTCAAGTCACTCGGAACTTCCAAAAACTGGTTGAAACGTGACTCTTGGGACCCCTATGCACTGAGCCCTTGCTTGCTGTGAGAGAGAGAGAGAGAGAGAGAGAGAGAGAGAGAGAGAATGAAAGGGACGTGGAGTTCGCAGTAAGGAAAACAGACAACAACTTTCTGATCGTGTTACAGCTGTAGATAAGACATATTTATTATATATTTGATGTCTCTGTTGTGTGAAAATGATTCCTACAAATTAACTTTATATAAATGACAAACTATAAAATATGACGTCAATAACACGAGTAGATTTAGTAATATAATTTAGAACATTAGATGAAGCAGTCGCCCTCCATTTCGTCCTTTGCGGAATGTGTCCTTAAAGGGGAGACATGTTATTGTATCATTTTGTTCTTCTTAATAATAGTAGTAGTAGTAGTAGTAGTAATAGTAGTAGTAGTAGTAATAGTAATAATAATAGTAGTAGTAGTAGTAGTAGTAGTAGTAGTAGTAGTAGTAATAGTAGTAGTAGTAGTAGTAGTAGTAGTAGTAGTAGTAGTAGTAGTAGTATTTTTATTATTATTATTATTTTTATTATTATTATTATTATTATTATTATTATTATTATTATTATTATTAATAGTAGTAGTACTAGTAGTAGTAGTATTTTTTGCGAACTGGAAGATACTGATTCCTCCACGCTATACCCTAAAACAGCATGCGTATCCCGAGAAAATGTTTTGTGGTATAATTTGGAGGAATCGGCAACATATAGTTTGTATACACTGCAGTACAGCCACAGTCAAATAAACACCAACACTTTCCTTCCATCGTGCAAATAAATTAGTATCATATCAAAATATAATCTTACAACACCGTATGTCAACTCAACCCCCTCAATTATTATTATGAGGTGCTGGAAAATCATATATGAGATGTTCTTTATTACCAAGATATTTACTACGATAGAAGGAAAGTGTCGGTGGATATTTGATCATGGCAGTACATGACCCCTTTATCCAGGCTTATGTCGTCAACCCAATTTTACTTCGACTCGATAATTTCGTACCTAGCATTGTTGATGTTAATGCTCTCTCTCTCTCTTTCTCTCTCTCTCTCTCTCTCTCTCTCTCTCTCTCTCTCTCGTGACAGGTCGACCAGTTAAAGATATTTATGACATTGTACTGCCTTCACCCCCCCCCCCCCTTCAGTGGAAAATAATCAGCTCTCATCTTTCGTGCATTGAGTTCAGGTATTTTACTTGTTTGTTTTAGGGGCCACGTTGAGTAAATATAGAATAATATTTTTATTTCTATTATTATTATCATTATTATTATTATTATTATTAGTATTATTATTTATATTTTTATTTTTAGAATTATTATTATTATTATTATTATTATTTGGGTACTGGAAACCGAATGAAAAGAAGTGAGAAGGAGGAGAAATTGAGTATAGAAAGTTGAGGGTAAGAAATATCCGATGACTGGGATAATATTCATGTTTGAGAAATGGAAAAGATGAAGAGAGATGAGCAGGACATTTGGAAAAACAATTAGAGACGAAAGTTTTAAAATGAAGCAAGACACAATTGGGAAGAAAGGAAAACAACATAATTAAAAGGGATGAAAGCAGAGAAGATTAAACTGACAAAATGAGTTATGATAAAATTTAAGATAAGAAAGATAATAGAAGGAGGAGTAAAGACAGCAAGACACGATAAGAGTATAGCTAACAAAATTGAGAAGAATAACTTAGAGGGAAAAGAAAACAAAGAGGACACCAAGAAAAGGAAGAAAAACAAAGTAGACACCAAGAAAACGAAAGAAAACAAAGAAGACACTAAGAAAACGAAAGAAAAACAAAGTAGACACCAAGAAAAGGAAAGAAAACAAAGAAGACACCAAAAAAGGAAAGAAAACAAAGAAGACACCAAGAAAAAGAAAGAAAACAAAGAAGACACAAGGAGAACAAAGAAGACACCAAGAGAAGAAAAGAAAACACAAAAGAATAAAATGCACAAAGAGAAGAGAGGAAATACACAATAGAAAGGAAAGAAGAGAGAAGAAGGAAGATATTACACACCATGACGCCACCAGGACGAAGGATGAAGACAATGGTGGAGGTTTGCATGTCAAGATGATGAGATGGAAAACAATACTGGAGATGGAGGAGTGATTCAGAGAGAGAGAGAGAGAGAGAGAGAGAGAGAGAGAGAGAGAGAGAGAGAGAGAGAGAGAGAGAGAGAGAGAGAGAGAGGATGGGGGGGGGATTGGAGTATTGTACTGCATGTATAATAAGTCTCAAAACGTGAACAAATATTATTGGAGGATTTAATAGGAAAATAAAATATAGTAAGGATAACATATATTTAAACAGAAACCTATGGAAATGAACAGTACTTACTGATGAAGTTGATAAAATAATTATATATTAAATTAATAAAGATAAATGAAAGGTAGAGATGAAAGCCCCAGTGAGGGAGGAGCCCCCCCTCCCCCTCCTGAGGAGCTACCCCTGACCCTGGTCTCACTTAGTGACTCATCCTGCCTTCACTCACCTTCACTTTCTCTCTCTCTCTCTCTCTCTCTCTCTCTCTCTCTCTCTCTCTCTCTCTCTTCTGTTTGAGGCTTGTTGCTGCAGGTGTAATGAGTATTGTGTCGATATGATTGATTGTGTACTTGTGTCAGACGTGAGTTTCAGCTACATGTGTGTGTATAGACGGCGTTGAAATCACACCGAAGCGGACACAGTCTGTTGTTAGACGTATATTCTGGCCCAAAAGTTCCTTAAATCCGCCAACCAAAATTTTGAACCTTGAGTTTCATTTGTATTGTCGTATTCTGGTTGGCACTGAGACAATCATAAACTCTGAAGCAGCCAGGGAAGCAATTACTGGCTGGTAGAGATGGCGAACTTTTGAGCAAGAGTGTACAAGGTTCAGAGGGTGCATGGATATGAAAGGTAGTAAACATCTGTTCATCTTTTTTACAGGAGCTATTTATTGTTTTGGTTAGTCCATTCACTTAGGCCTATGGACCGGTGCTGATGTTCTTCTGAATACGACTACATCAAAGTAGTTTAGAAAATGACATAGTGTGATATATTTTCCAGTGCAATTTTTTGTGTAGATGCCAGAAAGATCTTTACTGTGCGTGTTTGATGATTCACTCAAGCATGAATGATAATTGCTTGTGTTGATATTAACCAACATATCTGTACAATCTGTCATAAAACGTCAACACCAAGGGTAAGGTTGGTCGTTTAAGACAACTGTGCAGAGAAAAATAAGAAAAAGATAATATTCAAATAATTGAATAATCCAAGTATACAATGGTCTTGAGGAAAAATATAAAAAACTATAAGAAGGGTAAAATACAATGGATGGAATGTTACTCCATAATTTGTTTGAGGAAATTTATAACTATGAACATTTCATCACTGGGAGAAAGAGTCAGGTTTGCATTAATGAAAGTATTTGTTGTTTGGCAAACTGGTGGTGCAATTGGTTGGTGCATACCGGTAACTTGAAAACAAGGTCATGAGAGTTTTAGTGGTACTGTACTTACAGTCAGGGAGCAACGTACTGTACAGTTCATTAACTCTTAGTTGACTGGCATCTCCGTCAGTAATAATAATACTAATAATAATATATATAAATCATCGTGCATTAGAAGTCACTCCAATCATAAATTGTTGATTTTGGTGGATACTTATTGTGTTCTCTCATCAGTCGTTGGGTTCTCGTGCTCATTCTGGGTGCCATGGACAAGCTGGCGCCACTTCCCTCGTATTACCCAACTTTCCCTTACCAACACCACACAGTCTTATACTAATACTAATGGCGTTTCATAGTACTGGCAAATTTGTATTGAACGTAATTGCATTTGTGGGAAAGTTCAGTATAGTTATGTATTGTTACCCCACATAGAATTGTCATTATTATCTTTCTGTATGATTTTAATCGTCAGCGCTCTCAATAATTCAGAGGTCAAAACTCGCTGATTCAAACTTGACCGGACGAGAAGTTTGATAACGATGAGTGGGTAACGTGAGATTGGCCTGAAAGAGACAAAATTCTAAACCACGAGTATACAGCCACAATCTAATAACCACCGACACTTTCCTTCCATCGTGCAAATAAATCAATATCATATCAAAATTAATCATGCAACACCTTATGTCAACTCAACCTCTCAATTATTATTACGAGGTGTTGCAAAATCATACATGTGTTGTTCTTTATTACCAAAATATTTACTACGATGGAGAGAAAGTTTTGGTGGATATTTGATTGTGGCTGTACATACTTCATAAAGGACAATCCCTCCTCCATCTGATCTATCCTGGCTTACGTTCTCTACATTTACTAACGATACTGAGGAGAACTACGTGACATGAGATGTTATGTAACGGGGATTGTGTGTGGTGGATCTGTTACCAGCCATCGGATCCACCATTCACAATAACCTGATAAATAGTTATATAAAAACTTCCTTTCACTATCTAATGCCAGGTAATAGTACGAGTAAATGTATCCAGAATAGACAATCACATATAACTATTAGAATAAAAGCTATTTCTCCCGTCTATCTTTATATATTTATCATAAAAAGGCCAGATAGTTTTATACGGTATATACTGATGAATATGTACACGTGCTTTTCAACCTAAAGAATCTTGTACCGGATTAGGAGGGAAAGAAAATAGATGACCCTAGATGACCATGATATCTGGGAATTGCTCTCTGTCTGACCTTTGAAGCAGCCGTGTACTTATGTCAACTAATTCAATGTATCAAAACACCATGTGATTAAATTTGCTCGGAGATCTAAGCCACCTTTTAATTATCCCAGGAGTAGTAAAAGAACTCGTATATGCAACTAAAATACACAGTTCAGTACCTACCTGACTCATGGACACGTACGGTATAGGTTAGGAAAACTCACTGGGTTCGAGGATATCCCTGTGGCGAGTAAAAACGTCTGGAGTTTCTGAGGACTTGATAGTGTGTGTGTGTGTGTGTGTGTGTTGCGTAAGGTCAGGGAGAGGCTTGGTCATTTAGATTCCACTCGTGTAGCCTACACATAAAAAGCATGACCCCCTCCTACTATTTTACTACTACTACTATTACTACTACTACTACTACTACTACTACTACTACTACT
>JAWQEG010001209.1:0-54938 GCA_033782935.1 Petrolisthes cinctipes
ACAGACTTTAATGAAATAAATATTAGCAACCTCCAGTTACAGCTTTCATTAAAGTAAGTTGTAGACATTCCAACCAGTGGCAATGTAGTAATTATTTCCCACAGAGCAGCGTTAACGACATAATATCAGGAATTATCGTTGTTTTTTAACATTTATATTGCCAGTAATTCCAGCCATCAAAAAAGATACTCGAACTTAATTATATAATTATAATACCAAAATTTCGAGCCATCTAAAAAGATACTCGAACTAGATAAAGAAACAATCGCATAACATCACAAATCCAAGAAATCAGTCGAATATCTCGATAAAATATTTCTGGGTTGTGAAGCACTAGATCATAAATTACCAGGTTTAGTCTGGAAGCCGGAAAGTTAGTACTTACGGAGGCAGTGAAGAGAACACACCATACAGAGTGGATTATACAGGTGGGGAGAAGTGTTAGAGGGAATTCTCACATACGTGCAATACAAAAAGTCGTCTGGACATCAAGCTGCAACTCCAATACAACTTAATTCAACTAAGCAATATATCGTTCACTTCTCATGATAAGTATCCGATTATATACCAGCTGGCCAGTTAGGTAGGATAAGGATCGATTTAGAGATAACGTTGCGACACAGGAACAAGAAAAAGAATAAAGGAAGTTTCATATCCATTCGTAACGTAAATTTACAACATATTATATATTGTTTGTTTTTTTCATACTTCTTTTTTACCTCTGGACTGTAGGGTGTCAGTAGCCCGTGAATCTTGCGAGGCCCCGAGATTATTGGGTGTTGCACTAGATGGGACAGTGAAGCTTCTTGGTGATGTTGGTACCGTAGCTTCTCTTCTGCCCCACTCGATGACGACACCTTATTTATACACGTCTGTCATGAGTCAGACATAATACTCGTGACGTAATTTGAATTACAGAGAGTTGGAAAATTCCATACTGGGAATGTTCTGGAATATTCCGTTCATGAGACAAAGGAGACAGGAGTGGGTTGATGTAGGTGCGGGTTAATCTGCAGGTTGTCTTAATCCGCAGGTACCGGATTAGTAGCCAAAATTAGAAAAGGGTCAGGAAGGCCGGGTTTCAACTGAATTTGCACATCTTGTCTTATAGGTGTTCGTACGTAAATTACATTTTTGTAATAATAAATTATGCTACCAGGGTAACTTATGGTATTGCAAATGATCGTGAAGTGGAGGGAGATTATCGGGAATTATTAGTACGCCATAGGTAAATTGAAATTGCATGTATAACTATAGTATGAGTGGGTACAATGCAAATCGTAGCCAGTTAGGAAAAACGAACAAAGATAGGAGGAGGAGTCAGAGAAATTTTGAACCAGTTAAGGAGGAAGAATAGGGGTCAGTTGGGGACAAGACACACTTGAAGAAGGGAACACACTCGTACCGTCAGCTTCCGCTCGCCTGAATTACCTCCACGTGTTGAGTGGGGTGAACAACATAAACGTCGAATCGTTGGATAATTACCACGATTCACAAGGCATTACAGTTGTATACTGACTAGTTGCATTGACGCTAGTTCAGTAACTGAATTAAGGTGAGGGGGAGCTGGATCTTTGAAGAAAATTACGAGTGTGTTGAGAGACTCTGAGTTATTCCCGAGTGTGAGACATTAGAAAAATATTCCAACTTGCGTAACATTGATAGAATTACTACAGTGTTAACGTAAGCTAGACTATTGTCACATACACGAGCGAGAGCCAAGAGGTAGCGAGAGCGAGCTAGTTAGCGTAGCGTGAGTTGTGTGTGTGTGTGAAATTAATTTATTCATGTTGGCATACTGGAGTTGAATAAATATAGAAATTTGCAATTGGTTGTTTGAATACACCAGTAGATTTGTTATCTATATAAATACATATATATCGGGAAGAACCCCCTTAACATAAAAAATTATTATGTGTATGGTGGATGGGGCCTAAAACGGGGAATTAATCCCCGACTTTTTGTTCTTCGCTGCAGCCAACCAACGAGATCATAAATTAACCGGGCAAGGTAAGTTGTAATTGTCATATTATAAATTACATTATCTATCATTCTCACATCACCGTCACAACGTCAATATCACTATCACTATATATAATTATAAATCATTCTACAATGAGCGACATACTAAAATAATTAAGATTAATTTGTTTAGTGAAGGAGTTAACTTCGAACTCGTAAGTAAATATACGAAAGCCCGTGTGAAAGTTTTGTGTGAAAGTTGTTGTTAATCGAGGTCGGCTAGGGCGGTCGTGACAAGTAAATTTCATAACGGGCAACATTACCTTAGACCTAGTGTTGACTGACATTTTGGTAACCAGCTTTACCCTGCCCCCCCAACCCTTCCCTCCCCTGGGACGCAGCACACATTGTTCTGTTCTGTGTTCACCTGCACCAACCACTATACTCCACCAAGCCCCTGTCATTATGACCACACCTGACTCAGCCTTAAGGACAGTGGATCACCTGGTACCCCTGGAGTGAGGTCATCACTGAGACAGACTTATACACCAAGTGGAATAATTTTGTTATCACCTCGACTCTACACAAACATAAACAGGTTCAAACGGCTCAGAAACAAAGTAATCGGAGGAATTGCCAAGGCAAAGAAAAACCACTACCCAAGTAAAATTTACAGTTTAAAACAAACAATTAATTTTCAATGGTTTTCTAAAATTAAACAACTGTGTGGACTATCAAATAATTTTTCCACCATCTCCTGTGTCTCCCATTTCTCTCACTCTGAATCCAGTGACAGAATGAACAATCACTTCTCCACCATCTGTCAGACCCTCCCTTCGCTTGACTATCGATGCTCCCCGCCTATCTACCCTTCCCATCCTTACCTCTCAAGGTTGATGAATATTAAGTTTTACGAAAACTACTTAACCTCAGATATAGAAGATCAACCACTTCAATATTTAAAAAGAATTTACACCTGAACTCACCAAACTCCTCTGTTCGATTATCAATGCCTCCCTACAACAAAGCAAATGTCCTTTAGACTGAAATATTTACTATGTTAACCCTATACCCAAACCTCCCTCATTTAAATCCTTCACTGAGCTCAGACCAGTTGCCATTACCACCATCCTTAGTCTCAAATGTGGAGACTTTGTTTTTGAGTGACTCTATGCACAAATTAAACACCTGACAGACACTCAGCAGTTTGGCAATGTAAAAACATCCTCCACAACACACTGTTTAATTAATTAGCTTTCTTGATTATATCTACCAAAACCTAGAGAAGGGGAAGACATCTGTGGCAATGAGCTTCATTGACATCAGAAAAGCATTCGATTTTGTAGATCGTATATATGTGTGTGTGTGTGTGTGTGTGTGTGTAGTCACTACTTAATCAGCATCCATCCAGCTGCGTTGTGTATATCTGTGTGTAATACAATGCTACAACCTCATTGGAAACCCTTTGAAAGTTTATTATCAAGAATAATCTTTCACACATACGGTAAAGTGTTTTGCCGGTATTATTGATTACGTCCTGCACTGATCTATGTTGGATTGTTGTCTTTTGATATCCTCTGCCTCTCTTTATTACTTTCTGACTTTCCTCCCTTTCTCCTTACTTTCCTCCATCTCTCCATAGTTTCCTCCATCTCTCCATAGTTTCCTCCATCTCTCCTTACTTTCCTCCATCTCTCCTTACTTTCCTCAGCCTTCTTCTTCTCCTTCTTTATGCTACTTCCATTCTTCTGCATCATCTTCAGTCACACCCACCATCCTGATGACCCTCCTTCACTGCACCCATAAACCTTCTTACTGATCTCCCTCTCTTTCTCTTGCCTGGAAGGACCATCTCCAACATCCTTTTCCCCGCGTACAGCCAGTACTGATGGTCGTGGACCAGAAGCAGTTGAAGACATAACCATTGAGCCACAAGTTCCCAGAGGATTCGAACAATGTGATTCCCCTCCACCTACCCCACCACCCCACACTTGAACACCCTGCCAACCCCTACACCACCTTGCACCTCACCTGGTAACAATATTATTATTACCTGTTTGCAAAGTTTGAAATAATTGACTTTAACCTCCTCTACCCATTATGGACTCACTGTTCCCACGCCTTCTTTCTTATTTACACACGGATATTCAGTCTTGTTTCTGTTTTCATTAATTTCCTTTCTCTCCTGTGCATATTTTTAAACTCTCCAGCCTTGCCTAGACTTCTTCCAGGCTCTCTCCACATAACACAATGTCTTCCACAATCATCATTGTCCATGGAGACTCCTGTCTTATCCCATATGTTAATCTGTCCATCACCTTTTCAAATATGAAAGGGATCAGAATCGATGTTTTTAAGTAGTGGTAGTAATAGTTGTTCGTTTAGTAGTTGTTGTAGTAGTAAGTGATGTAGTAGTTGTAGTAGTTGTAGTAGTAGTCATTATAGTGGTAGTAGTAGTAGTAATAGTAGTAATAGTAATTGTAGAAGTAGCAGTAATAGTAAGTGTAGTGATAGTAAGTGGTGTAGTAATATTAAGTGTAGTAGTAGTAATAGTAAGTGGTGTAGTAATATTAAGTGTTGTAGTAATAATAGAAAGTTTTGTAGTAGTAGTAGTAATAGTAAGTGTAGTAGCAGTGTAGTAGTAATAGTAATTGTTGTAGCAGTATAGTAGTAATAGTAATTGTAGTAGTTGTAGTAGTAGTAGTAATAGTAGTAGTAGTAATAGTAAGTGTAGTAGTAGTAGTAGTAGTAATACTAATAGTAAGTGTAGTAGTAGTAGTAGTACTAATAGTAAGTGTTGTAGCAGTATAGTAGTAATAGTAAGTGTAGTTGTAGTAGTAGTACTAATAGTAAGTGTTGTAGTAGTAGTAGTAATAGTAAGTGTTGTAGTAGTAGTAGTAATAGTAAGTGTTGTAGCAGTCTAGTAGTAATAGTAAGTGTTGTAGCAGTATAGTAGTAATAGTAAGTGTTGTAGTTGTAGTAGTAGTAGTAATAGCAATTATTGTATTAGTAGTAGTAATAGTAAGTGTTGTAGCAGTGTAGTAGTAATAGTAAGTGGTGTAGTAGTAGTAGTAATAGTAAGTGTTGTAGCAGTATAGTAGTAATAGTAAGTGTTGTAGTAGTAGTGATAGTAGTAGTAGTAGAAGTAGTGGGATATGCTGCTCACCTCACTGTTGTTAGGTTACGTCAGGTCATACATGTCCTTTACCAACCTTACTTACTTCTCACTGTTGTTACACCATTGTCATACATGTCCTTTACCAACCTCACATACATCTCTGCAACTCATCACTTCTTCCTCATACTATAACACAAATCCGCTCTAGGCACCTCGTCATAGGCCTTCTCTAAGTCTACAAACACACATTGACACTCCTTCTGGTCTTCTTTGTACTTCTTTATCAATATCTTCACAGCCGAATGTATCGTCCAACCAAGTTACTTCTTGATGATTCTCACTTCTCTTTTCAGTCTAGCTTCTATAAACCTTTCCAATATCTTCATTGAATTACTAATCAAATATGTATCTCTATAGTTTCTGCAGTCCTACACATCTCCCTTGCTTTAGTAAATAGATCCTAGTTCTCTTTTTCCCCACTTCTCTAGCATCCTCTTACCTTCAAGGATTATGTTTAACAATCTGGTTAGCCACGCCACCGCCATCTCCCCTAAGCTCCTTCACACTTCCAATGGTATGTTATCTGGGCCTAATGCTTTGCCTCCCTTCATCCTCTTCATGGTCTTCCTCACTTCCTCCCAGCTAAAATCTCGTACTTCCTGATTCGCTACCTCCACCCTCACCTCTACCAACCTTCTCTCCCTCTCATTTGCTATGTTTATCAGCTCTTCCTAACACTCCTTCCACCTCATTAAAACACTCTCCTCACTAATCAACACATTTCCATTTACACCCTTCATCTTGTTAACCTGTTGCACATCCCACCCAGCTCTGTTCCTCCACCTGGCCAATCGGTACATGTCTTTATATCAATTTCAACTAACTAATTTCTCATTCAGATCATAACATGTATTTTCCTTTGCTTAGTCATCTCCTTCATTGTTTTGCTCTGCCACTCCTTAAATTCCTGCAAACTTTCTTTATCCCTTTGTCTGTCCCATTTCTATTTTGCTTGCTTTTTATACAATATTGTACTTTATCATTCCACCACCAAATCTCCTTGGTTTCTTTTGTCTTTCCTTCTCGATGTCATTCCAAGTACCTTTTGTGGTTTCTCCCTCACCACTTCAGATAAAGCTGCCCATCTGTCCTCCTACTGATCCATAGCCTGGCTCATCTCTCTCTTAACTTTTGTAATGTAATCTCCCTCCTTTAGTTTCCAACACATAATCCTTCGTTCAGTCCACATTTTCATCTTCACCTTCACTTTCAGGCTCATCTTACCAACCAACATCCTATGTTGTCTTGTTACACTCTTCCCTGTCAATACCTTGCAATGAATTGATTCTTTCAATTTACATCTCCTACAGGATATAGTCTACTTGTATACTCCTACCACCACTCTTGTATGTAATCCTATTCACCTTCTTTTTGAAGCAGGTGTTTACTACAACCATATCTGTACTGTAACATTAGGAAAAATCAACAATTATCTGTCCCTCTGTCTTCCACCTTCCCACTCCGTACCTACTCATTACCCTCTCATCAGTCATCACCGTTACTGTCCCTCTGTATTCCACCCTCCCACTCAGTACCTACTCATTACCCTCTCATCAGTCATCACCATTATCCCCTTCTTCAACATTGAAATCCACCCCAATAACCAGTCTTTCCTCCCTGTGTATGTTCTGAACCACTTACTCTCTACTTCACCCTAGAACTCTTCCTTCACCTCCAACTCACATCTCACTTACGTGGAATATACACTGATGACATTAATCAGTACTCCTTCAATTTCCATCTTCAAGTTCATTACTCAGTACGACACCCTCATTACCTCCAATACACTTTAAATATATATGCTTTTTCTTCACTACTATCCCAACACCGACACTCCTGCTATTTACACCAGGTTAAAACAACTTAAAGCCTCCCATTATCAACTTCTCTTTACTTCATTAGCATTTTGTTTAACTTTCTCCTTTCCTTCACGTCGGCCACCTCTCTCACTTTTTTTTTCTTTTTTTGTGTGCTAAAATTCATACATACACACACACGTCTACATACATACATACATACATACATACACACGTCTACATACATACACACATACATACATACATACACACAATACGTTTAACTTTCTCCTTTCCATCACCTCTCTCACTTTACCAGTCATTGTGCCAAAATTCAAAGTTGCCACCCTCACCTCTACTCGTCTACCATCCTAGCTCTTCCTTTATCTGGAGCTGTTATCATCCTTTACTTCTTCCCTTCTTTTGTCCACCATTACCATAATTTCCACCTGTACCATACTGGACCAGTGTGTGTCGTTGTTGACCCGAACCTTGACGGATTCTGTATGGTATTTTCATTCATTGTGATCAGTATATTGATATGGTATAGGTTTATACACTGGATGTCTTTCCATGATACAACTCTACCCATTTATCCGGGCTTGGGACCAGCACTAAGTTGTACTAACTTGTGTCCTCAGTAACTCTCTTTCTGTAGTGAAGCTGGATTATCTGGTGTTGTTGGTGTCTGTGTAATTGAACGAGGAATATGGTGTACAATTCATAGTTATGACATTGTGGTATTATGGTAATGGTATTATGGACACACACAACAGGATTATCTGGTGTTGTTGGTATGTGTGTAATTGAACGAGGAATATGGTGTACAGTTCATAGTTATGGTATTGTGGTATTATGGTAATGGTATTAGGGCATTGTGGTATTAAGGTAATAGTATTTTGGACACACACAACTGGATTATCTAGCGTTGTTGGTAACTGTGTAATTGAACGATTAATATGGAGTACAGTTCATGACTTTAATTCTCCCGGTCATTATCCTGAGAGTGTAAGACCTGGACACTTATGGCTAAACTTGACTCCTTTGGCACTAACAGTCGTAGGCAACAATATCGGTGGTGTTGAAGATGGCATAGTAGCAGTACAATAACTCCATAGACATAATATATATACACACTTATAATACTGAGTCTCGCTCCAGAACAGGTGGAGTGTGGACGTACTCGTGGCGCTCTGCCTCCATTCTCGTTTGTGTTGTTGTTTTGTGTTGTTTTGGAGCTCTTGTTTGTGTTTTTTGTGTTGTTTGTGAGTTCTTGTTTGTGTGTTGCTGTTTCTGTGGTGTTGCTGGTGTTGTTTGTCTGTTGTGGTTCTGTGTATAGTTTTGTTGTGATTGTCTGTGTGTGTGTGGGTGTGTGTGTGTGTGTCCCTGGCTGATTGAGTGTTTAGTTGTTTGTGTTGTTGTTTGCTTTCCATCTAGGCCTTGCCTGGCCTGATGGAGAGTGCGGATTCCTGCTTGGAGGCCGACTTGGCAATGTCGGAGGAAGACGAGTCTCCAATTGAGGATCACTGGCCAGAGCTGCCTTCTCGCAACCCTCCCCCCCTCTCCTCGGTCACTCTGCAGCACAGGTTGCAGCCGTCCACCTCCTCAACCTCTACCAAGCGACCTGTTGATGCCTCGTCCGACTCCTCGCAGGATTCTGATGGTGTGGACTGTTTGCCTCCAGCTGCCAAGACTGCCAAGGGTGCTTCAGCTGTGCACGACGTACCTTCTCTGCCTCACTCTGGTGTTTCTTCTTTGTATACCAACTCCTTGCCCTCGTCCAACCTTCCTGCTTTTGCCCCGAGAGATGCCTATGTCAAACTCTCCTTCTCTGGAAACCCATCTACGGACACAAAGCTGCGTTGGTTGTCTGATGTCAACAGGGCCTTCCAGTTGCAGCGTGAACTGGCTGAAGTCAAGATGGCTGCTGTCACCTCCCGGTTTGTCTACATCTCTAGGAAGCGTCAGGACATCATTGATAGAGTGAAGGCTGGTGAATTTTTATCTCTGCCTCTCATTCTTGAAGACTCACCTGAGAGGCCTCGTAAGTTCCCCAGCTACATCCTCACCCGTTTTCCTATTGATGTTGACCCGAAACTTGCCAAAGGATACCCTGGTGTGTACTTTGCCCGTCGTTTTTTCCAAGATGGTTCCCCCATTGGCCGTATTGTTGTTGTCTGGAGTCAACCCGATCCACCTCCAAATGAGATTTCCTTTGATTTCCTCCCTTGTTTTCCACCGTGTGAGGTGAGGAAACTTCATAATGACCAGCCTTGGTGCTACAGGTGCTGGGGAGTTGGGCATATCTCCCGGTACTGTTCTGCCAGGCCGAAGTGTGCATGGTGTGCTGCCGACCATGATTCCAAGACGTGTCCTGTCAGGGGTGAACCATCACATCCTGCTGCCTCCACCTCTGAGCCTTCATCTCCTGAAGATACGTCTCGATGGAAGTGTCCACGATGCCTTCAGCCAGGGGTTAACGTGTGGCATGGATGTACTCGACGTAAGGTCCAGGCTCATGTCTCTACTATTGCTCCGCCTCCTTCACCACCACCACCACCACCACCACCTCCCCAATCTGCTCCTCCTACCAACCCTGCCTCACCTCCAGACCTGGCCCTCCGCAAGTCTGTTGCTACCCTCATGGCACGATGTACAGCTCTTGAAAACCGCTTTTCTGCCCTTGAAGCCAGGATTGATGGGCTGGTTGCCGCTCAGGCTGCCAATGACTCCAAACTCTCCACCTTGGTCGAGGCTCAGCAGGCCATCATCTCAACTGTCACTACCCTTACCGAAAAGATGGATACTGTTGCATCTCGTCTTGAAAAGCTTTTCGAGTCAGTCCCTTCTCCTGGTCCATCTTCTTCTCCAGGTCGCTCATCTGCCCCCACTCACCGGACTTCTACCTACAAATACAGAGTTCGCTAGTGATTGCCGGCTGGATGTCATCTCCTGGAATGTATGTGGTATCACCAGTTATGCTAAGCTCACTCAACTCAAGGCCTATGTTTTTCGTCATCATCCCAGTGTTATTTTTCTCCAGGAAGCATTTCCAGGATGGCCGATTGCTGCTGGGCAAGCTCCTCCCCTCTCAGGTTATGTGCCATATGTTCATCTGGTAAGGAATGGTCTCCTGACTTACATACATAGCTCCTTGCCACATCGCCTTCTCCGTACCTCCACTGATCCTGACATGACCTTTCAGCTATTTGAGGTTCTACCTGGGAATGGAGTACTACAACTATGTAATGTCTATTCTGCCCCAGCTAGACTCACTCTTGAGGCTCTTCCTTCTCCAACAGTGCGTGGTATGGTGTATATGGGAGATTTTAATGCTCGGCATTCTGATTTGGGTGATGGTACTGGCTCTATTAATCGTAATGGTGTTCGTCTCCTTTCATACATCCGCAAGCATCATCTGACACACTGGGACACTGGCGGTGCCACTCATTGCCGGGGAGGTACTCTGGATTACATCCTCTCGTCTGGCCTGATAGCATCTCAGGTCCAGTGCTTCTCCGTGCCAGACTTATTCTCTGATCACATTGCTCTTCGGTTTCATTATTCTCTAACTGCTGGGTCAGGTGCTTCAGCCACTCGTTTGCGTATTGCTGTGCCCCCTAAATATTGCCCGACTTACATCTTATTTATGGCCCATGTATTCCCTACATTTGACATATCATCAGCTGAACAGTTGTACTCTGATCTTGTATCTGCTACTCATGACTTTTATAGGCTATACGTCTCCCGGCCACACCTCCAGCATCGCCATACTGCCCATTCCTGGGCGCTGGATGCACGTATACAGGAGGCAAAGGAGGAGGCTGAACGTGATGGCCTATTGTTTCAAGCCAACCCAACCCCTGACCTACTCCATCGTTACCAGATGTCTAGGGACGCTTTAGTTGCCCTGCAGGATTGTGCTCACACTGAGTCTTGGCAGCGGTTCACAGACAGCATCAACCAGCAAACAAGTGTGGCTTCTATGTGGCACCTCATCCGTCGGGTTGTTAAAAAGACACCGGCCACTGCTCGTCATCACACTCCTGCCGACTATGCCAAACAACTTGTCGATGCCTGGTCAGAACAATCTACCCCAGCCAGTCTACCCATCCACATACAAGATGCACTCGCTTCCCGTGCTGCTGTCCATCGGCTACGTCTAATGTCTGCTCTGTTACAAGATGATGACGATGATGCAGAGGAGATAACTGAGGAGGAGTTGCGCCGTGCTCTCATTTGGGGTAGAGCTTCTTCCCCTGGTGATGATGGTATTACTTATGCTGTGCTGTGCCTACTTCAACAAGTTCCTGGGAACCCTCTACTTCGACTGTACAATCTTTGTCTTCGTGACGGTTGTGTACCACGAGCCTGGACCAGCAGCACAATAATACCCATCCCTAAGCCCGGCACTGCGAAGTTCAGGCCTATTTCCCTGACTTCCTGTTTCTGTAAGGTTATGGAGAGAATCTTACTCAATCGTCTCATGTACAGACTGCAGGATTGCCTTTCTCCATGGCTGTTTAGTTTCCTTCCCCAGCAAAGCGCACATCACTGCCTAGTCGACCTGTACTCTCGCCTTTCCAGGGACAGTGTGGTGGCCTTCATTGACCTTCGAAGTGCCTTCGATGTTGCTAATAGAGACGTCATTTTGGATCAACTGGTTGACTTTGGGATAAAGGGTAATCTACTACGGTGGATTCGGGGCTACCTGAGTAACAGGACCTCCCGTGTGTTTTTCAGTGGTGCATTCAGTCCTTTGCGCAGTTTTCATCTTGGTACGCCTCAAGGTGGTGTTCTCAGCCCATTGTTATTTAATATTCTGATGCATCGGTTGCTCACTTCTCTCCCTGATATTCCTGGAACTACAATTACTTGCTATGCTGATGATATCTGTGTTCATTCTACCTCACCAAGGGATCTCCAGCGTTTTCCTGACTCCTTCTCTGTGGCCTCCTCTCACTGTGGCATTATTGTCTCCCCAGATAAAAGCAGAATATTCACCTGCCGCCTTCTTCAAGCTCAGCCAGTGTTCACCATTGGAGGGACTGTCATTCCCATGTGTTCCCAGTACTGCTACCTGGGTGCGCCGGTCAATATTTGGCCGATTGTCCCTGCCAGACCTCAAGACCATCCCATTGTCCAGTACTTATTGGGTCGTCTCCAGCGCCGACTTACACCACTTCAATGGCTATCTAACAACTCCTCGGGCATCTCCATCCCAGTAGCCAGGACCATCTATATTGCTTTTATCCGTTCAGTTGTTGATTACCTTTCCCCTGCTTTGATTCAACTTCCTAGGGCTACTCTTGAAACTTTAGAAAAATTTCAAAATAGAGCAATGAGAATTATTCTCGGCTGTCCAATGTCGACCAGGATAGTGAACATGCAGCGTGAGTTGCGTCTTCCCCCATTAGTGGAGAGAATTTATTCTAATGTTACTTGCTTCACTGTCAAGTGCCTTCATTTCCCACATCTTTCACCCCATTACTCTCAGTTAGTCAGGACTTCTCTTAGACCAAACTACCCGGTCCCTCCCATACTGCCTGCTGGACGTACTCTTATAAGGTCTGTTTCCTCTGTGCTCCGTGGTTTTAATATAGATATAATGGTTGCAGACGTCCCCCCAGGGCCCCCTCCATGGATGCTACCAACACCTGATGTGAGCTTTACACCTACTTCCAAGTCGGAGCTGCCTTCTCTACAGCGGCAGTTGGCTCTAGAACACATAGAAACAGTGACTTCCTCCATCACAGATCCATACTGCCTCTACACTGATGGCTCATTGCAAGTGGATGGTGCAGCAGGTTGTGCTGTTTTCTCGCCTGACCTGGAGTCACCTCCAGGGGGCTGGGTTGGCCGTCGTCTCTGTAACCACTGTAGCTCAACATTGTGTGAACTGTATGCCATTCTGGATGCTGTTAGTGTTGTTTGTCAACGTGGAGTGAATGCTGCCATTTTTTGTGACTCCAAACCTGCCCTTCATTCCCTCTCTAGTGTTCAGCCCACGCACTCTACTGTTATTCAGCAGATTTTATCGTTTTTGGCCTTATTGCGTCACCGTAACTTGATTGTCAAATTTTTATGGGTGCCATCCCATGTAGGTTTACGTCACAATGGTACAGTTGACAGACTCGCAAAGGAAGCCTGCCATCTGCCTCCTCGTGGTGCTGGACGTCCTCTCTCCCTGACATGTTACCTCTCTAAAGTCCGCTCCGCCGCTCTCCTCCCTGTACGGCGACGCAGGGATGCAGAGAGGCCCTTCAGCATCTCCATCACCCATTACGAGTCTGTCTGCCATCACAAATATTCCTACTGTCGTCGAGGCCTCATGGTTCGGAGGCACAATGTAGTCTCTGCTCGTTTGAAGCTTGGCTACCGTCCACCGTGGCAGGTTGCTGGGATGCAGGGTGAGCCTCCCTTCACTGAGTGTCGCTTGTGTCGAGCACCTCGTGCTAACACTATAGAGCACTATTGCCTAGCCTGCCCCACTGTCCGACACTTGCTGCCCCAGGGCCTGCCGCTTGATGTGGTTTGTCGACACCTGCTGAACCATCAGGTTCTGGAGGAACTTCTGGTGCGCCACCCGCGTTTTGGTGGATTTAAGTAGGTCATGATGTAAATATTTGTCGGTATGCTTGTGCTTCATTCTGTTATGTTTTCGTGATGTGAGTGTGTGTGCGCATGTGTGTGTGTTTGTGTGTGTATGTGGTCATTGGGTTCTCGTGAGACCCGCTTACCCTTGTGTACTGTTGTCTGCCTATTGACTGACGCTATGGCGCAATGAATTAAAAAAAAAAAAAAAAAAAAAAAAAACTTATAATACTATCACCAACACTTATAGATGTTATAGTCAGCGTCGTCAATCTTCTTTTCCTTGGTGTGAATCCCGTACAACTTGATTCATTCCGAATCGTTCATTGGTGAGGGGGAAGAGTCGGAGAGTGTAGCCAGGGTATGTCTGTCACCAGTGTGAAATGTGGGGGGTGACTGAATACATACTACAATACATAGTACAATACATACTACAATGCATACGACAATACATACTACAATACTTACTATAATAGTGTATTACACATGTGATAACTTAGGTAATTATTAATTTAGGTTTGTTATGTAAATAAGCTGAAACATTCCTTTTTATTGAACATATTAGTGAGTTTGGAAATTCACCTATATATGTAAGTAAGTCACTTGATACATGTGATCCAGGAATATGAAGATATTCACAAAGATGAAACCCGAAGTTCCATATATATGAATGACACTACTATCTCTGTGTTCATGTAAACATACACAGGAATTTCCATTTAATGTCAGTTTTGGATGTCTGATAAATGTTGGCAGGTGGAACTGCTGGTATCTTATAATTATTTTGATTTGACAAAGGGAAATGATATAATATCCTTATGATGATATAACAACCTTACTTAACAAAATATGACCATATTAACAATATTATAAGTTGATTCTCCAGATTATCATACCTGATAATATAATTTACATATTCCTGGCCATTATAAGTGTGTCTGCAGACAATCCATCTGGTGATTGCAACCTTCACACCACATTATCACTCCAGCTCTAGTTGAGTGTAGATGTTCCTCTCCTCCTCAGTCCTGTGTTGTGGATTTCATACTGTTATTGTTTCTATTGATTGTCTGTTTTCTCGAATTTTGTTCTGTAATGTGTGTGTGTGTGTATGTGTTCTGGGTCTTGTTTACCTTCCATGTTTTGCTGTTGATCTGTTGTCTGATGCTATGCCTAACAGTTTCTAAGGTGGTCACTGTTGTACACTTTGAAGAGTTTGTTTGCTTTCCCATCAATGCCTTACCTGGCCTGATGGAGAGCTGTTTATCGGATGTAACTTTCTGTCTGGAGGCCAACTCAGACATAACAGAAGACAATGAGTTTTCACAGTAGGATAAATGGCCGCCTTGGCAGCCCTTACACAATATCCCCCTCTTCTCAATCATTTCTCAGCATGGGTTACAGATATCCATCTCATTCACCTCTACCAAACAATTTGTGGACGCCTTTTCTGACTGCTAGGAATTTCCTAATGTGGATTGTATACCTCTCACTGCCAAGACCGACAAGTATACTTCGGCTGTGTGTGACGTACTTAACTCTCAGTCTTCTTTGCCTTGCTCTGGTGCTTCGACCCCTACCCACTCCAGGTCCTCGTCTCATTCTCCTGCGTTTGCCCTGGGTGACACTTGAGTCAAGCTCTCCTTTTCTATGGACATGAAGCTGCAGTGGTTGTTTGTCGTTAACAAGGCCCTCAAACTGCATCATGAACTGGCTGAAGTAAAGATGTCTGCAATCACATCCCGGTTCATCTACATCTTCAGAAAGTGTCAGGACAACATCGAGAGAGTCAAGTATGGTGAATATTTTTGTCTCTCCCTCACATTCCTCAGGGTTCGCCTGAGAGGCCTCGTGGGGTTGTATAGTCCCCAAGAAGATTTAATGTACCCCAGCTCCATAGTCCCCAAGCAGACTTAAAGTACCCCAGCTGCATAGCATCCACGCAGACTCTTAAGAACCCCAGCTACATAGTACCCATGCAGACTCTTAAGAAACCCAGCTACATAGTACCCATACAGACTCTTAAGAACCCCAGCTACATAGTACCCAAGCAGACTCTTAAGAACCCCAGCTACATAGTACCCAAGCAGACTCTTAAGAACCCCAGCTACATAGTACCCATGCAGACTCTTAAGAACCCCAGCTACATAGTACCCATGCAGACTCTTAAGAACCCCAGCTACATAGTACCCAAGCAGACTAAAAGTACCCAAGCTACATCTTCACCTGGTTTCCTGTTGATGTTGACCAGAGTCTTGCCGAGGGACACCCTGGTGTGTACGCTGCCTTTTGTTTCCTCCAGGATCTTCTTCAGATTTTCCGATATTTTTAAGGGGCCGTCGTTTCCTGTTTGGGGCATCCTGTTCTATCATTATCTTGTCTTGCTGGTCCCTCGCAATTCTGTTCTTCCATCTAAGCTTCGGTCTTCCTCTACCTCCTCTTTCCTCCACTTCTATATTCATGATTCTTCTTCACACTTGGTTCTCTTCCGTACACATACAATGTCCATACCACTATAGTATTCTTTGCTGTACCATCTTCGATACTTCCATCATCTTGATCATTTCTCTAATATGTTCATTCCGGATACTATCTCTTCTTGTGACTCAACACATGCACCTCAGCATTCACATTTCCGCAATTTCCAGTTTCTGTTCTTAAGCTTTCATTATATTATAAAGCTTCCATTTAATCTTTGCACTAATTCTCTTGTCACATAGAACTCCGGTTGACTTTCTCCAGTTAATTCAAGCTCACTGTATTCTCTGGCTACTTTCAGCCTCAATATCTTTGAAACTTCTGATCCCATGTATTTGAAATTCTGCACCTTCTTGATATTTTTGCATCCATTCTGTCTTATCCCTGCCCTGCCTCCCATCACCTCTCACCCATCAATAATCCATCATAAGTTCTGCTTAAGCTTCATGCCTCTATCTTCCAGGGCTTGACACCTTTCCAGTTTTTGTTCCTCTCCATCCTTGCTCAAGTCAACCAATACAATGTCATCCAAGAATAAAGCACTACATGTAACCTCCTCTCTAACATCTGCAGTCATCACATCCATCACAAGATCGAAAATGTAAGGGCTGAGAACCGACACTCTTCCATCATTCTAACAACACTTCTTACTCGAGCCGTTGTTCCTGCATACATACTGTATCTTGCTGAACAATTACATACATCTTAGGAACTTCTTTCACCTTCATACATCTCCAAACTTCCTGCTTTGAAACCCAATCATACACTTTCTCCAGATCAATGAACACCAAGTGTAGCTCTTTCTGCTTTCTTCTGAACTTCTCTGTTGGCTGTCTCAAAGAAACTATTGCATCCACTGTCCCTTTTCCGGTATAAACCCGAACTGTTCTTCTCTTACACAAGTTTCTCTCCATATTCTCTCTTCTATCTAATACAGAACTCATGCATAGATTTCCATCATCTAAAACATAGGTTTTATGCCTCTGTAATTACTACAGTCCTGGATGTCTCCTTTCTCTTTATAAATCAGTACCAGTACATTGTAGCCAGCCAATCTCATAATATATTCACTCCTTTTCTCCCTAAACATTTCCACTCTTTGACTGGTAATACCATCAGGACCAACTGTCTTTCCTTCTTTCATTTTTAGTAACGCTATTTGTAGTTCCTCTCCATTAATATCTTGTACTTCTCTTACATGCTGATTTCCATCTTCTATAGTTTTCCTCATTCAATAATTCCCTGGTGATGTGGGCAAAACTTTAAGGGTTTTGGCGCCCCTTCGGCCTCAGCCACAAGCTTTTAGTTCTTCAACTGTCCCTCTTTCCTTTCTATCTCCTTCCTGCTTGCTGTCTCCACTCTCCATCACCTTTTTCTTGCGCTATATGACCTCGCTGTTGCGGAGCCTAATATCAATCAATCAATCAATCAATCATTCAATAATTTCTCAAAATACACCATGTATTTACACCATCCTTATCTGTCAACACTCTCCCTCCTCATCCTTGATCTACTTGATGTGTGTTAGATCTTTGGTGGCTTTGTTTCTGTTCTTCGCTATCCTATACATATTCTTCTGTCCCTCTGTCGCCTCTAGCTACTCATAGAAATACATCGTTGCTGTTGCCTTACCCTGTGCTACTGCTCCTTTGTATTCTATACAAGCCACTTTCCAAGCCTATCTAATCTCTTTCGAAACATTTGTGTCATAGGCTCTCTTTGCTTTTTCTGTTTACTGATTTTCTCCAGTGTATTCTGGTTCAACCACCAAGTTTCTTTATTATTTTGTTGTTCTTTGCCAAATGTTTTACTGACAACTTCTTCCTCTTTTCAAATCACATTAATATTCTCTTTCCACCAGGTGTTCGTATTTTATTCTGGTTTGATGTTACACAGAAATGCTTCATTAAAGTCTGCCTCAGTTCTTGATGTTTCATTCTACACCCTTTTATCTTTGGTTCTCCCTTCGAAGTTCAAATTCCTGCAGTAATATAATCTGATACCACTAAACACACACAACCCCCCCCCCCCAAGCCTGTCCCCCAATTCCCGTACCCCCCTAGCACACACAACCCCCCCTCCCCAAGCTTGTCTCTCTATTTCTGCACCCCCTAAACACTTTCCCCTCTTATCGTTTTACAATTCTTCAGTTCAGCCAGTTGCCCTCTCCTATACAAAATGATATCTATCTGTGTCTGCCTTACTACACTGCTGTATGTAGCATAATTTTTGCACGTAAAGAAGGTGTTACAAATTGCAAGATCAAATGCCACTGCGAAATGCACTCTTCATTCTCCTCCCTAATTCATCTCGCCGATGCCATGTCCTCCATAAACTCTACCTATATTTTCACCAACATGTCTATTTAGGTCACATCCGATAATTACTCTCTCGTTTGCAAACATCGACGTCATGAACTCATTCATTGTTCTCCAGAACTCAATTTTATCTTCCTATTCACATGCTACTTGTGGAACACATCTAGTTACTATGTTCAACACCTTTTCTCCACGACACACCTTTATTCGTATTATTCTATAATATATTCATTTAACCTCCACTTCCTTATCTTTCATAATATATCCTTGCTGATAATGATCCACTTCTTCCATAGTTGTTAGCTCCACTGTACAGCATCTTATAACCAATGCCTATCTCCTTTGCTTTATTTAATTTCCATCTTCTTTCCTGTAAACACAATATATCCATCTGCTTTCTCTCCATAACATCTACAAGCTCTACAACGCTTGGTAATGCTGCCAACATTCAGGGTTCTGACTCGTTTCCTCTAGGATGGTTCCCCTGTATTACTGTTGACTGTAGTCTTCCTCACCCACCTCTACTACAACGCCTGGTAATGCTGCCAACATTTTGGGTTCTGACTCGTTTCCTCTAGGATGGTTCCCCTTATTACTGTTGACTGTAGTCTTCCTCAACTACCTCCACTTGAGATTTCCTTCCATTTCCTCTCGTGTCTTCCACCCTGTGATGTCTCCCTGGGGCAGGGGGCTACAAATATCTCCCCAGTATCCCTGCTTGTTGTTAAATGACTAAAAGCGGCTTTCACTTCAATTGTCCCTATTTTCATGTAACCTTTGTACTTACTGTCCCACCTCTCAATCACTTTCTTCATCTGGGGCCATATGACCTCGCTGTTACAGCGCCTAATATCAATAAATCAATCAATCAACCACTGTGTGATGTGTGGAAACTTCATAATGACTAGCCTTGTTGCTGAAGAGTTGGACTCATCTTCTGGTACCGTTCACACTTGTTGAAGTGTGTCTGGTGTGTGACTGACCATAACTCCATGATGTGTTCTGTTAGGAGTAAACCATCATGTCCTACTGCCTCCACCTATGAGCCTCCAAGTCCTGGGAACTTGTTTCTGTGGAAGTGACCACGTTGCTTTCAGCCAGGAGTTAACGTGTGTCATGGTTGTGATTGATGCTAGTCCCCAACTCGTGCCTCTATTACCACAGTACTTCATCCACCATCACCTTCCCAGCCTATTACCACAGCCTACTACCACAGTACTTCATCCACCATCACCTTCCCAGTGTATTACCACAGCCTACTACCACAGTACTTCATCCACCATCACCTTCCCAGTGTATTACCACAGTACTTCATCCACCATCACCTTCCCAGTCTATTACCACAGTCTACTACCACAGCACTGCATCCACCATCACCTTCCCAGTCTATTACCACAGTCTACTACCACAGCACTGCATCCACCATCACCTTCCCAGTCTATTACCACAGCACTGCATCCAACATCACCTTCCCAGTCTATTCCTCCCAACAATCCTGCCCCACCTCCTAACCTTGCCCTCCGCCAGTTTGTTGCTTCTGTCAAGGCACGATGTAGTGCCCTTGAGAACTGCTTTTCTGCCCTTGAAGCCAGGATTGACAGGCTGGTTGCATCTCTGTCCACCTCTATTCCCAAACTCTCCACCGTTGTTGAGACTCAGTAATCCATCATCTCAGCCGTTACCACCTTTACTTTACCGACAAGATGGCAACTATTGATTTTTGCCTTGAGTTTTGTTTTTCTTTTTTTTACATTTAACGTTTTTTGGAGGGCTAAGAGGTGTGATGTGAAAGTATGTGCTTTATTCCCTGACCCTCCTTGGAGCAGGGTTGGTCACGATGTTTACTGCAGGTCATGTCACAAGGATATCAAGTCTGCCTTGTCCTACATCCAAATAGTGTCCCTTGCCACACCCACATTTACCCTGGTCAGGACAGCATGATGGTCAGAGCTGTCTACGGGTCCCAGCTGGTGACAGCATAGGGTGTCCACCTGGAGGTCAGAGATGACAGGATCCAGCGTCCCTTCCCGTTCCTGTGTGGGAAAAGTCACATGGTCTATCAAGCCCTGTACATCCAGGAGATTTTTTGGAGGCTTACTGCTACAGGTAGTGGTTGAGGTCACCCACCACCAGGAAGTGGCTGCAACGGTGTTCTATCAGCAGGTCATTCAGTTTCTCTGTCAAGTAGTGGAGTGAGGCAGGCCCCTGTCTTGGTGGACGGTACATAGCGCAGATCATGAGGACCGAGCATCCAGCCAGTACAACCCAGAAAAACATGGCTTCCATCTGGAGAGGTGTTTCCACATTTCGTAGCTGGGACTAAATACCCTCCTTGAAACATAGAGCCATCCCGCCTCCTGCTCGTTCCAGGCGATCCCTCCTGGTCCAGTGGGTATAGCCACGTATTTTGTCTCTTTCTCCAGGTCGTTCATCTGCCTCTACTCTCCGGACTTCTTCCTGCAAACATAGGGTTCGCTCTTAATGTCATCTCCTGGAGCATCTGTGGTATCACCAGTTATGTTAAACTCAGTCAACTCATGGTCAATGTTTTTCCTCATCATCCGAGTATTTTCTTTCTCCAGGAAGTATTTCCAGGATGGTCTCTCACCTCTGGACAAACTCTTAACTTGCATACATATATACCTTCTAGCCACATCGCCTTCTTCTGTACCTCCACCGATCCTGACATGATCTTTCAGCTTCAGGAAGGTACTCTGGATCTCATCCTCACATCGGGACTGATAACATCTCTGAACCAGTGCTCCACGGTGCCAGTTTTATTCTCTGTTCATGTCACACTTTGGCTTCATTATATTCTACCTGCTGGGTCTACTGCTCCTGCCACTCGTTTACATATTGCTGTGCCTGTAAATAATTATATTTTACCTGCTGGGTCTGCTGCTCCTGCCACTCGTTTACATATTGCTGTACCTGTAAATCATTGTATCAGATTATTTTACTGAGGGAATTTGAACTTGGAAGGGAGAACCAAAGATTAAATGGTGGAGATTGAAACTGAGGGAGACTTTCATATAGCATTTCTGAGTAACATCAAACAAGAATAAAATCTGAAGACCTGGTGGAAAGAAAATATTAATGTGATTTGAAAAGAGGAAGAAGTTGTCGGTAAAACATTTGGTAAAGAACAACAAAATATATAAAGAAACTTGGTGGTTGAACCAGGATACACTGGAGAAAATCAGTAAACAGAAAGAAGCAAAGAGAGCCTACGACACCAATGTTTCGAAAGAGATTAGAGAGTCTTGGAAAGTGGTGTGTATAGAATACAAAGGAGCAGTAGCACAGGGTAAGGCGACAGTAACGAATGATTTCTATGAGTAGCTAGAGGCGACAGAGGGACAGAAGAATATGTATAGGATAGCGAAGAACAGAAACAAAGCCACCAAAGATCTAACACACATCAAGTAGATCAAGGATGAGGAGGGAGAGTGTTGACAGATAAGGATGGTGTAAATACAGAGTGGAATGATTATTTTGAAAAATTATTGAATGAGGAGAACGATTGGAGAATGATAGAGGATGGAAATTAGCATGTAAGAGAAGTACAGGATATTAACGGATTTGAAGTACAGATAGCGTTACTAAAAATGAGAGAAGGAAAGGCAGTTGGTCCTGATGGTATTACCAATCAAAGAGTGGAAATGTTTAGGGAGAGAAGGAGTAAATATATTATGAGATTTGCTGGCTACAATGTACACTCGTGATACGAAATCTCTGACCAGACGAACGGCAGGAGGCACCACACATACCCTGCATTCGAACTCAGCCTCTATAGGTGGACTGGGAGGGGAAATGAGCAATACCAGGCGATTCAAAGCTTTCTGCTCATCACATTCTGGTCAGAAATTATGTATCACGAGTGTAGTGGTACTGATTTATAAAGTGAGAGGAGACATCTAGAAGAGTAGTAATTACAGAGGCAAATAATCTATGTCTCAGATGATGGAGAACTATGCTTGAGTTCTATATTAGATAGAAGTGAGAATATGGAGAGAAACTTGTGTAAGAGAAGAACAGTTCGGGTTTATACCAGAAAAGGGACAGTGGATGCAATAGTTTCTTTGAAACAGGCAATGGAGAAGTACAGAAGGAAGTAGAAAGAGCTACACTTGGTGTTCATTGATCTGGAGAAATTGTATGATCGGGTTTCAAGGCAGTTTCAAGTTTGGAGATGTATGAAGGTGAAAGAAGTTCCTAAGATGTATGTAATTGTTCTGCAAGATACAGTATGTATGCAGGAGCAACGGCTCGAGTAAGAAGTGTTGTTAGAATGATGGAAGAGTGTCGGTTCTCAGCCCTTACATTTTCGATCTTGTGATGGATGAGATGACTGCAGATGTTAGAGAGGAGGTTACATGTAGTGCTTTATTCTTGGATGACATTGTATTGGTTGACTTGAGCAAAAACTGGAAAGGAGTCAAGCCGTGTAAGATAGAGGTATGAGGTTGAAGCAGGACGTAAGATGGAATATTGATAGGTGAGAGGTGATGGGAGGCAGGGCAGGGGACTATGAAGCTGGGGTACTTTAAGTCTGCTTGGGGACTATGTAGCTGGGGTACTTTAAGTCTGCTTGGGGACTATGAAGCTGGGGTACTTTAAGTCTGTTTAGGGACTATGTAGCTGGGGTACTTTAAGTCTGCTTGGGAACTATGAAGCTGGGGTACTTTAAAGTCTGCTTGGGGACTATGCAACCAAACGAGGCCTCTCAGGCGAACCCTGAGGAATGTGAGGGAGAGACAAAAATATTCACCATACTTGACTCTCTTGATAATGACCTGACACTTTCTGGAGATGTAGATGAACCGGGATGTGACTGCAGACATCTTTACTCCAGCCAGTTCATGATGCAGTTGGAGGGCCTTGTTAACGACAAACAACCACTGCAGCTTCATGTCCATAAAAAAGGAGAGCTTGACTCATGTGTCACCCAGGGCAAACGCAGGAGAATGAGACGAGGACCAGGAGTGGGTAGGGGTCGAAGCACCAGAGCAAGGCAAAGAAGACTGAGAGTCAAGTACGTCATGCACAGCCGAAGTATTCTTGACGGTCTTGGCAGTGAGAGGCAAACAATTCACATTAGCAGATTCCCAGCAGTCAGAAGAGGCCTCCACACATTGCTTGGTAGAGGTGGATGAGATGGATATCTGTAACCCATGCTGAGGAATGATTGAGAAGAGGGGGATATTGGGTAAGGGCTGCCAAGGCGGCCATTTATCCTATTGTAAAAACTCGTTGTCTTCTGATATGTCTGAGTTTTCCTCCAGACAGGAAGCTACATCCGATAAACTGCTCTCCATCAGGCCAGACAAGGCTTTGATGGAAAAGCAAACAAACTCTTCAAAGTGCACAAGAGTGAGGTAAGGATGGAGAGGGTAGATAGGCGGGGAGCTTCGTGTAGTCAAGCGAAAGGAGGGTCTGACAGATGGTGGAGAAGTGATGGTTCATTTTGTCACTGGATTCAGAGTGAGAGAGATGGGAGACACAGGGGATGGTGGAGAAATTATTTGATAGTCCACACAGATGTTTAATTTTGAAAAACCATTGAAAATTATTTGTTTGTTTTAAACTGTAAATTTTACTTGGGTAGTGGTTTTTCTTTGCCTTGGCAATTTCTATGATTACTTTATTTCTGAGCCATTTGAACCTGTTTATGTTTGTGTAGAGTCGCCGTGATAACAAAATTATTCCACTTGGTGTATAAGTCTGTCTTGACCTCAGTCCAGGGGTACCAGGTGATCCACTGACCTTAAGGCTGTGTCAGGTGTGTAGAGTAGAGGTGATAACAAAATTATTGCACTTGGTGTATAATTCTGTCTCAGTGATGACTTCAGTCCAGGGGTACCAGGTGATTCACTGACCTTAAGGCTGAGTCAGGTGTGGTCATAATGACAGGGGCTTGGTGGAGTATAGTGGTGGGTGCAGGTGAACACAGAACAGAACAATGTGTGCTGCGTCCCAGGGGAGGGAAGGGTTGGGGGGGCAGGGTAAAGCTGATTACCAAAATGTCAGTCAACACTAGGTCTAAGGTAATGTTGCCCGTTATGAAATTTACTTGTCACGACCGCCCTAGCCGACCTCGATTAACAACAACTTTCACACAATACTTTCACACGGGCTTTCGTATATTTACTTACGAGTTCGAAGTTAACTCCTTCACTAAACAAATTAATCTTAATTATTTTAGTATGTCGCTCATTGTAGAATGATTTATAATCATATGTAGTGATAGTGATATTGACGTGTATAAATAAGGTGTCGTCATCGAGTGGGGCAGAAGAGAAGCTACGGTACCAACATCACCAAAAAGCTTCACTGTCTCATCTAGTGAGACACCCAATAATCTCGAGGCCTCGCAAGAGTCACGGGCTACTGACACCCTACAGTCCCGAGGTATAAAAGAAGTATAAAAAAAACAATATATATGTTGTAAATTTACGTTACGAATGGCAATGAAACTTCCTTTATTCTTTTTCTTGTTCCTGTGTCGTAATGTTATCTCTAAATCGATCCTTATCCTACCTAACTGGGCAGCTGGTATATAATCGGATACTTATCATGAGAAGTGAACGATATATTGTTTAGTTAAGCTGTATTGGAGTTGCAGCTTGATGTCCAGACGTGGTTGTGTATCAAGTTCTTTTGTATTGCACGTATGTGAGAATTCCATCTAACACTTCACCACGCCTGTATAATCCACTGTGTATGGTGTGTTCTCTTCACTGCCTCCGTAAATACTAACTTTCCGGCTTCCAGACTAAACCTGGTAATTTATGATCTAGTGCTTCACAACCCAGAAATATATTATCGAGATATTCGACTGATTTCTTGGATTTGTGATGTTATGTGATTGTTTCTTTAATTAAGTTCGAGTATCTTTTTAGATGGCTCGAAATTTTGGTATTATAATTATATAAATAAATTCGAGAATCTTTTTAGATGGCTGTAACTACTGGCAATATAAATGTTAAATAACAACGATAATTGCTGATATTATGTCGTTAATGCTGCTCTGTGGGAAATCATTACCACATTGCCAATGGTTGGAATGTCTACAACTTACTTTAATGAAAGCTGTAACTAAAGGTTTCTAGTATTTAATTCATTAAAGTCACCACAGATAACTAGCTTGGAAGAAGGAAACTGGATCTTAAGACGGTCTGATGTGACGATGATGTGGTCGATCAGGGCAGGTCCGATGAGTGCTCGGGGTGGATGGCAGAAAGGCAGTAAATGATTGTGATGTGTGTGTGTGTGTTACTGGCAGATTTCCTTATTCTTTCTGTGATAATTGGCTGACATGATGATATAGTGTAATTTATTTCTATACTCTGAGATTAATATATCTTATAGTCATCTAGTATATGTCATAAAAATACAAACTCCAATTTTCTTTCATCTACTTTTCTCCATCGAATGTTAACAGTGTAATTATGACACTCGCGATTTGAATCCTAAAAATCTTTCTCTTGGTAAGTGTCATAGTGATCTCTCTCTCTCTCTCTCTCTCTCTCTCTCTCTCTCTCTCTCTCTCTCTCTCTCTCTCTCTCTCTCTCTCTCTCTCTCTCTCTCTCGGGACTTAATTAACAACATAGTGGTTGTGTGTATACTAACCTTTGTTGTCCACAGTTTACACAGTAGTCATGTGTGTGTTGTAGAGGACAGGAGGGTGACACAATAGTAATGAAGGAACACCAACATGGACAACACAAAACACACCAAGAAAACCAATATACTATATGTGTAATGTATAAGTAAATACATTGACTTGGTAACATATTAGGCAGAGAAAAGAGGTTGTATGAGAGACAAATAATGATGAACGATAAGTGACTGTTGTGACTCTAGTTTTAACATCTTCAATGTGTTACCCTTCCCACTAACCAAGATGACAAACATAAAATTACTGCCTGGCACAATATTCCTCAATGTGTTACCCTTCCCACTAACCAAGATGACAAATATAAAATTAATGCCTTTACATTCTCCTATTCGTTCCTCTCCCTCCCCTTTCTATACCCTACCTACCCTTCCCTTCCCTCCCCTACCCCTCTTCTCCCTTTCCTTCCTTTACAGCTTCATATCTCTCTATTCCTCTCCTTTACTATCCCCAATCCTCACTTCCTTCCCATTAACCTTTTTCTCCTATCCCTTCCTACAATTTCTTCCCTTTCCTTCATTCCTACTCTTCCTTCCTCTAACCCTTACGTCATCGTTCCCTCCCATCCCTCCATCCTTCCTCTCTCCTTCTCCTCACACACCCTACCCTCCACCCTATTGTATATACGACTGTCTGCAACACTTATCACAGGATGTACCAATATATCTAATATATACTGTATATTGTTAAAATTAGACAAATACATGTCAAATATACAAATAAAATATATTCATGTAGTGTTACAAGAAAAGATAAACATACATGAAAGATATTGGCTTTATATACTGTATGTGTGTTAATGTGTGTGTGGCCTTGTGATACTGTGTGTGATAGTGTATGTGTGTTAAGGTGTGTGTGACCCTGTGATAGTGTATGTGTGTTAATGTGTGTGTAGCCTTGTAATAATGTATGTGTGTTAATGTGTGTGTAGCCTTGTCATAATGTATGTGTGTTAATGTGTGTGTGGCCTTGTAATAATGTATGTGTGTTAATGTGTGTGTGGCCTTGTAATAATGTATGTGTGTTAATGTGTGTGTGGCCTTGTAATAATGTATGTGTGTCAATGTGTGTGTGGCCTTGTAATAATGTATGTGTGTCAATGTGTGTGTGACCTTGAGATAGTGTCATGGCGGCATCCGTAGGGACAGTGGAGGAAGAGATAAAACAAATTAGATAATGAACTCCAGTGTACTGCGAGTAATTTAATCCTTTGTCAATTATTGTGTTGTTACTTCTTGCAAATCAATGTAGTATACTTTTATTTTAAGCCTGACAATTGATCCATATTTGTTTAACAATTACCAAACAACTTTTCTGTATCTAGGGGAGGATCACAAGCATTTCAGATTGGTACACACTCACACACACACACACACACGCACACATGCATTAACCACAGAATCAGTTTTACCTTCATACAGTAGTCCAAGTTAATCTTAAAGGAATTTAATGGTCAATAATTTTACAGCGATAGGGATAGTACGAACCAATCACACACACACACACACGTTTCCTGTCACGTACATACATATATATACAATTTCTTCTTCTTTTTTTTCTCTCTCTCTCTCTCTCTCTCTCTCTCTCTCTCTCTCTCTCTCTCTCTCTCTCCTCTCTCTCTCTCTCTCTCTCTCTCTCTCTCTCTCTCTCTCTCTCTCCTCTCTCTCTCTCTCTCTCTCTCTCTCTCTCTCTCTCTCTCTCTCTCTCTCTCTCTCTCTCTCTCTCTCTCTCTCTCTCTGTGCTTGTAAATCATTATATTCTACCTTCTGGGTCTACTGCTCCTGCCACTTGTTTACATATTGCTGTGCCTGTAAATCATTATATTCTACCTGCTGGGTCTACTGCTCCTGCCACTCGTTTACATATTGCTGTGCCTGTAAATCAAGAGCGGGATACCTTTGTACAGAAGTTTGAAGGTCAGATGAGACTTTCTGGAGCATGTCGCAAGCAGTAGTGACAAACGAGAACCACAAAGTGGCTTTGTGGAAAAAAAAATTTTGAAAGAAACATACAAATTAGTGAGATTGTTTGGTGACATTGTTCATTGAGAGTGTTCTTGGTAAACATACAAATTAGTGTGATGGTTGGTTCTACTTGCCATAAACAATTGTTTCAATGTTCAGTTCATTGGATGAGAAACACAACAGAAGATTATCATTGAGGTGACAGTCCGAGAGCTGATAGTGAAGGTGAGACTTGGTGACCAGAGTACCAAGTAGCCTTGACTTGGAGAGAGTGTAGGGTTGACAAACAGTATTTGTCAGCAGTATTTGCAGGCCGGATTCTATTATTAATTCCTAGTATGTTCACGGGCCACACAATACAGAGTATTTAACAGTAACACTCTGTTCTTAGTTCATGAGAGAGAGAGAGAGAGAGAGAGAGAGAGAGAGAGAGAGAGAGAGAGAGAGAGAATTTAGACGTGGGACAGACAGGAAGAAGATAGATAAATCAAGACAGGAAAAAAATGTGCTCACTGCGCGATAAAACACACACACATTAAATTGGAACAATGACACGTGACAAGGAATGAACACAGAAATATGAAAACGAAAGAAAAATTTTTATTGACTGGCAGGTGTTCAGTACAGAAGAGTGTATGGAATTATAATAGTGTGTCAAATTATAGGACATGAAATATTATAGAGCGTTCTTAGCCCATCAGGATGGTGGAATGTGAAGTTAATTTGTGGGGAAACAAACACACACATCTCTGCTTGGGTTCTTGACTTGGTTAATTTGTGGGGAAACAAACACACACATCTCTGCTTGGGTTCTTTACTTGGTTAGTTTGTGGGGAAACAAACACACACATCTCTGCTTGGGTTCTTTACTTGGTTAATTTGTGGGGAAACAAACACACACATCTCTGCTTGGGTTCTTTACTTGGTTAATTTGTGGGGAAACAAACACACACATCTCTGCTTGGGTTCTTTACTTGGTTAGTTTGTGGGGAAACAAACACACACATCTCTGCTTGGGTTCTTTACTTGGTTAATTTGTGGGGAAACAAACACACACATCTCTGCTTGGGTTCTTTACTTGGTTAATTTGTGGGGAAACAAACACACACATCTCTGCTTGGGTTCTTTACTTGGTTAATTTGTGGGGAAACAAACACACACATCTCTGCTTGGGTTCTTTACTTGGTTAGTTTGTGGGGAAACAAACACACACATCTCTGCTTGGGTTCTTTACTTGGTTAATTTGTGGGGAAACAAACACACACATCTCTGCTTGGGTTCTTTACTTGGTTAATTTGTGAGGAAACAAACACACACATCTCTGTTTGGGTTCTTTACTTGGTCACCGCTTCCTCTCTGCTACAGATTTCTACAATATGCCACTTGGAGGCATCACACACAAATAAGAATACTATAAATAAATGTGGCATTTCAGAACAATACAAAAAAAAAAAAAAATTGATCACTTCCACAAACAAAAATAATAACAAATTATTATTGCAATTTGCCTTTACATATTAACACTAATGGTGACGTTGCACAAATACAGTAACGTTATCAGTTGCACATTTAACGTACATAAATGTTGTCAGTGAGTTTCGTAATTACAAAGTCTTCCTTTAGTTATCATCCTACTTACACAAAGTTTAAAACTACACTTTATTATTGTGTGGGTCATGGAATGTTCAGAATTCTTTCAGAAGGTTGCCGGACAGATAATATTAAGAACCACTGACTGGCAGTGATGCTTTGGCTAAAGATTTATACTAAACTCATATCAATACCTCATTTAGAGTTGTCATAGATTTCAATCATTCACGGAACATTATTTAAAATATATACTAAATTGAAAGTTTCTCCCTCACGCTTGAGACAAAGGTGGATGTGGAAAACATTATTATGGAAGAGAATGGTAGTAGGAATGTCATGGGTTAGGGAAGGGATTAAATGATTACAAGGTAGGATACAGGTGTGTAATAAAGCAAGAAGTATTATGTCTATTTATGATAGTTGTAAGGAGGAGTGAAGTATACACCAAGGGAGAGTTAGGTGAGCAAGAAAAGTCATCAAGAAGGGTGATAGTATTGAATACTAATAATCACGATGGATATAATAATTAATAAATACATTAATATGAGTAAGGTTGTGAGCGTTATAACTTTAAGGTTTACACCTATTTCTATTTTAATGTCAGTACAATGACAACTTAAAACATAGACTGAGTAAGTCTATGTGAGTAAGGCATAATGAAGACGAGTTAATGAAATGAAACTGATAGGAGAGATTGGGGAATAGAAAGAAAAGAAAGAAACAGAGTCCATTGTGGTAATATGAAGGAACAAAAGAGAGAATGATTGATAGAGACAATGGAAAGAAGAGTATTTGTCACACTGTATTACCTGTGTTAAACAAATGGTAACAAATAATGTTAATTAAATCACAACAGGGACGAAATATTCATGTTACTAAAATACATGTCGAAGTTTAAATTAATACTTCATAACAACAGAGGTATAAATGGAAGGTTACTTAACACTGAATGGGGAGAGGGGAGGCCAGGAGGGGAAGTACTGTATTTATAGAAAAAAAAAAACATGTAATGGCATAACACACACTGCCATTATCTGTGTTGATGACGTGTGTATCTGGCAACATTATTGTATTCTTGCAACGTTGCCTCTATGACTAAAAATGCTTTGGTATATTGAATAAACAACTTTCTGGCAACATTATATATATTTATGTGTGTTGGTATCCGTAAACAAAAATCTTCCTGCACCAATATCATATATTTCTCGATAATATTATGATTCCACCTTCTGAACATATATAGTATAATTATAACTTTGAGGTATTTGTCGTTAAATTAGTTTAGTTCACATATGGTCATCTGTAATATTAGACATTTAAACCATATATAGCTGTCAATTCTATCACATAGAGTGTTCCCTGATTAACAGGAACGTATCATGGACTAAGAAAGACAAACTTCTGGTATTGACTGTACAGCTGTGTTTATGATTCCCTGAGACACCATCTTATGGAGGGAACTTGACCTTCTCTATCCTTACTGGACAGCAGGTAGTTGAATCAAACTGTCTGACCAACACACACAGTAAAGCTATATATACATATGTATATATAAACATTTATTTATTTATATTGGTATCTTTTTGCCCATCTATTTACCATTGATGAAATACATTAGTTGTTGTGTGTTCATAATGATACGAGTGGAATGGTGGTGATGACAGCTGTTACATTACACTCTACTTTGACATTTTATTCTCCCCTTTCTTATAAGTTTCAAAGGTAGGCCATTATCTCCCACACTCCCTCCCTCCCTCCCTTTCTCCCTCGATTTCGTTCTCACTCTCTCTCTCCCTCTCTCCATACTTGATTAAACCTTCATCTTTCTCTCTCTCTCTCCCTCTCTCTCTCTCTCTCTCTCTCTCAGGAAACCCCCATCGTTGAGGCAAAAATGGAGTGAGTTTATTTCCTCTCTGTCCAAGGTTAACCTCACCAAAGAGAACTGTTGGGTCTGGACTACAAACAATATTTTAGTGAGAACAAAGGTTTTTTTATCCCCTTGTTTAGCCAATATATAAATATTATCAGGTGTCTTAGACCAGTTATTACACAGAATAAAACAAGTTATTAATTGCAATTATAACATGTACAGTGTGTGTGTGTTTGTGTATGTGTGTGTCTGTGTGTGTGTGTGTGTGTGTGTGTGATCCTACAAGTTATCCACTCATAGATTCTAGTGTTCTTCCCTACATCCTAAAAGTGTGTATAGTAATAAATATACAACCCTTGTCAAGGGGAATATGAAAGTTACTATATTGATTTAACAAGTTGTAATAACACAATAATTTACAAAGGATTAAGTTGTTCGCAGTACACTGGAATTCATAATCTAATATGTTTTATCTCTTCCTCCACTGTCCCAATGGATGACGTCATGACACTTCCTGTGTGCGTAGGTGTATGTGTGTGTGTGGTTACTACTGGATTTGCAACCATCTTGTAGTGTTGTGTTTGTATAAATCCTTCTCAACTTCAGCATTACAGTGCTTCAATCTCTGGAGTTTATTATCAAGAAGAACCTTCCACATATTATTGGGTAAAGTGTTTTGTTGTTACTATAGGTCGATTCCACAGTCTTATTTGTTTTATAGCTTCTCAACCAACCATACTTGTAAGGCTTAATTTATTATTTTCTAAAAGCTGAGTATCCACATTCACAAAATCTATCCAACAGTTAGATAATAATGATCACTGTATAGTTTACTCACCAAATTCATTAAATAATTAAGCCATAAATCATTTAAACGGTTAAGATTCTTTCATTTGCGTGCTTACAAACCAATACCAACCACTGTGGAATAGACCCTATTAATTAATATTAAATCCTGCACTCAACTATTTTGGATTGTCTTCCTTTGAAATGCTCTGTATTTCTTCATAATCTCTCCCTCTCTTTATCACTTCCTATCTTTCCTCTCCTATATTCTTCTTTGGTCAGGTTTATTCTGTGTCAACTTACATTCTTTTCTGTACTGAACAGTTGCACCTTGCAATCCTCCCTCAATTCTTCTTTGAGTAATAATAGGTACACTTGGACATTGTGAACCAACACTACCAACATTAACCATTACATTGTCAGGTGATATTATAATATTTAATATTGATCATAATAAGTGATTGGTTGGAGACCAATTTAGTTTTAATAAATACAGTAATGGTAATATTAGTAATGTATAGTAAGCCCCAGGTCCGTGAGTTTAAGGGGGTGCGGGAGTAGGGGACAGGCTTGGGGGGGTTTTGGGGGGTGCGGGAATAGGGGGACAGGCTTTGGGTAGGTAGAAAGCCTGTCCCCCTACCCCCCCACCCCCCTAAGCCTGTCCCCCTATTCCCGCACCTTCCTAAACCCCCCCCCAAGCATGTCCCCTACTCCCGCACCCCCCTAAACCCCCCCCCCAAGCCTGTGCCCCTATTCCCGCACCCCCTTAATTAAAACTGTTTACTGAGGGGTTACTACCATGGCTGGGAGTTGGCCTGGCCTGGCTGACGTTCACGGAGATTATCTCATCACAGGAAGAGATGAAGAGAAACTAGATATTGAGGGAGGGAAGCAGGGAGAGGGAAGGGAGAGAGTGTGTGAGGGAGTGAGAGAGTGGACAGTGAAGGAACAAGGAGGGAGAGGGAGGGGAGAGAGAGTGTGAGGGAGTGAGAGAGTGGACAGTGAAGGAACAAGGAGGGAGAGGGAGGGGAGAGAGAGTGTGAGGGAGTGAGAGAGTGGACAGTGAAGGAACAAGGAGGGAGAGGGAGGGGAGAGAGAGTGTGAGGGAGGGAGGGAGTGGACAGTGAAGGAACAAGGAGGGAGAGGGAGGGGAGAGAGAGTGTGAGGGAGGGAGGGAGAGAGTGTGAGGGAGGGAGGGAGGGAGGGAGTGAGAGAGTGGACAGTGAAGGAACAAGGAGGGAGGGAGGGAGGGAGGGAGTGAGAGAGTGGACAGTGAAGGAACAAGGAGGGAGGGAGGGAGGGAGAGAGTGTGAGGGAGGGAGGGAGGGAGAGAAGGAGCCTTTGTGCAATTTTATAAATATATATATATTTTTTTAACATTCTACGGTGAAATGGTAAACTAATAATAACATTGACAAGCGTTCCACTAAGAACACATATTATTATAACCTGATTATTATATATACCTATTATAACCTAACACACTAACACTATCACAGTGCTACACACACATTAACACACATACAGTATTACAAGGCTACACACACATTAACACACATACAGTATATAAAACCAATAGAAACTTAGCTCTAAGTCTTTCATGTATGTTTATCTTGTCTTGTAACACTACATAATTATATTTTCTCTGTATATGTGAAATGTATTATTTTATTGCATTATAATTTGTCTAATAACATTGACAAGCGTTCCACTAAGAACACATATTATTATAACCTGATTATTATACCACCTCAGTTTGTCATGAGAGAAAAAGATTATTACTTATATCTTTATATTTTAATTAAATATTAATTAACATTTCAGTATGAACATAATACATACAGCATGCAGTATGTGTGTTCTTTTATATCAATGTTTGGGATATGACACTTATATTTACATATTGTCTATTAGTAATATTATTTATTGTTGGTAAAATTAGTATATATTCCTTACTGTTATAGCAAAGTTTAACTCTCTCTCTCTCTCTCTCTCTCTCTCTCTCTCTCTCTCTCTCTCTCTCTCTCTCTCTCTCTCTCTCTCGCTTGTGACAGTGGAAATGTCCTGATAATGTGCAAACGATAAATATATTATTTTTTTTGGGTACATCCTGTGATAACTTGTGCAGGCAGTGTTATGTACTGTGTAATGGTGGGTTGTGTGTGTGTGGGGAAGGAGGGAGGGTTGGGTGTGTATGTGTGGGGAAGGAGGGAGGGTTGGGTGTGTGTGGCGAAGGAGGGAGGGTTGGGTGTGTGTTTGTGGGGAAGGAGGGAAGGTTGGGTGTGTGTGTGTGTTGAAGGAGGGAGGGTTGGGTGTGTGTGTGTGGGGAAGGAGGGAGGGTTGGGTGTGTGGGGAAGGAGGGAGGGTTGGGTGTGTGTGGGGGGGGAAGGAGGGAGGGTTGAGTGTGTGTGGGGAAGGAGGGAGGGTTGGGTGTGTGTGTGTGTGGGGAAGGAGGGAGGGTTGGGTGTGTGTGTGTATGTGGAAGGAGGGAGGGTTGGGTGTGTTTGTGTGTGGGGAAGGATGGAGGGTTGGGTGTGTGTGTGGAAGGAGGGAGGGTTGGGTGTGTGAGGGGAAGGAGGGAGGGTTGGGTGTGTGTGTGTGGGGGGGGAAGGAGGGAGGGTTGGGTGTGTGTGTGGAAGGAGGGAGGGTTGGGTGTGTGTGGGGAAGGAGGGAGGGTTGGGTGTGTGTGTGTGTGGGGAAGGAGGGAGGGTTGGGTGTGTGTGGGGAAGGAGGGAGGGTTGGGTGTGTGTGGGGAAGGAGGGAGGGTTGGGTGTGTGTGTGGAAGGAGGGAGGGTTGGGTGTGTGAGGGGAAGGAGGGAGGGTTGGGTGTGTGTGTGTGGGGGGGGAAGGAGGGATGGTTGGGTGTGTGTGTGGAAGGAGGGAGGGTTGGGTGTGTGTGGGGAAGGAGGGAGGGTTGGGTGTGTGTGTGTGTGTTGGGAAGGAGGGAGGGTTGGGTGTGTGTGGGGAAGGAGGGAGGGTTGGGTGTGTGTGGGGAAGGAGGGAGGGTTGGGTGTGTGTGTGGAAGGAGGGAGGGTTGGGTGTGTTTGTGTGTGGGGAAGGATGGAGGGTTGGGTGTGTGTGTGTGTGGGGAAGGAGGAAGGGTTGGGTGTGTGTGTGTGGAAGGAGGGAGGAAGGAGGGAGGGTTGGGTGTGTGTGTGGAAGGAGGGAGGGTTGGGTGTGTGTGTGTGTGAGGAAGGATGGAGGGTTGGGTGTGTGTGGGGAAGGAGGGAGGGTTGGGTGTGTGTGTGTGTGGGGAAGGAGGGAGGGTTGTGTGTGTGTGGGGAAGGAGGGAGTGTTGGGTGTGTGTGGGGAAGGAGAGAGGAAGGAGGGAGGGTTGGGAGGGAACGATGAGGTAAGCGTTAGGAGGAGAGGGAAGAGGAGGGATGAAGGAAAGGGAGGAAATTAAATGAAGTGATAGGAGAAAAAGGATAAGGGGAAGAAAGGGAGGATTGGGGATGGTAAAGGAGAGGAAGGGAGAGGGATTTGAAGCTGTAAAGGAAGGGAGGGGAGACGAGGGAAAGGGAGGAGAGGTGTAGGGAAGGGAGGGGAAGGGTAGATAGGGCAAAGAAAGGGAGGGGAGAAGAGGATAAGGGAGGAGAGGAGTAGGAAAGGAAAGGGAAGAGTAGGGTAGGTATGGTAAAGGAGGGGAGGGGAGAGGAAGGGAAGGGAGAAGAGGGATAGGGAAGAGAAGGGTAAGTAGGGTAAAGTAAGGGGAGGGAGAGGAGGGGAAGGGAGGAGAAGGGAATGGGAAGGGAAGGGTAGGTAGGGTAAAGGAAGGGAGGGGAGAGGAGGGGAAGGGAGGAGAGGAGTAGGGTAGGGAGGGGAAGGATACGTAAGGTAAAGTAAGGGGAGGGAGAGGGAGGGAACAGGAGGGGAAGGGAGAAAAGGGGTAGGGAAGTGAGGGAAGGAGAGGGATAGGGAAGGGTAGGTAGGATAAAGGAAGGGAGGGAGAGGGACGAATAGGAGAATGTAAAGGAAAGAAAAGAAAGAGGGATAAGAGACGATAAAGCAGGGGAAGGGAGAGGAGGAATACAATATTAATGTATATAAAATAATACAAACAGTAACAGACCAGTTGGTCCTTTAGAGGCTGTTTTGATTCTAAGGTGTTAACTACTATTAGAGATAATGAATAAAATAATAATGATAATAATAATGATAATAATAATAATAATAATAATAATAATAATAATATTAATAATAATAATAATAAGAATAAGAATAATAATAATAATAATAAAAATGATAATAATAATAATAATAATAAAAATGATAATAATAATAAGAATAATAAAAATGATAATAATAATAATAATAAAAATGATAATAATAATAAAAATTATAATAATAATAATAATAATAATAATATTAATAATAATAATAATAAAAATAATAATAATAATAATAATAATAATAATAATAATAATAACAATAATAATAATAATAATAATGTTGTTGTTGTTGTTGTTGTGGACCCAGACCAATTAAAGGTGTAATATACTTATGGTTCATTGGATCACTTTGATTCCTTTGAAGTATACCAACAAACAGGACCACATTAACATTAATAATGGTGTTCTGTTATATAGGGTTAATAGTGTGTAGGAATCAGTTGTTCCAGATTTACCAACACTGTACTACTCCTCTTTAACTTCCTGGCTATCTGTTCCTATATTTATAAAGACAATTTATTTATTTATTAATATAAGTAACAAGGAAGCACTACCATCTTGTATTACCATTATAATGTTATATTTCATTTAATATAATTAATTTATTGTAAAATATAACATTGTGCAAAATGTGTCAACAACTTAGTGAACAGGAGTGAGCCATCACGTCCAGCTGCCTCCATGTCTGAGCCTTCACCTCCTCTTCTGTCCAAGTAATTAATAAGAATGTACTGCATTACAGGAAATTACTAAATATTGTCATGGTATGGCAGTCGTAGCTCGGTATCATATGTAATTATTGTGTGTATCTATGTTATATCTCTTCTCTGTGTTGACCAGACCACTCATACCAACTCCACTGATTGCCATCTATCCTCTGTTATTTCATCCTTCACACCACATATGATTAATTGATATAATGACTGACTGACAGAATGACCATTTGTGTACCTTAATGTGGGGAAAAGGGGAATGAAAATGAATTGGTGAGTGAGTCGTGTGTGAAGCATACAGACAAGAGGGAGGGAATGATTATTCTATACTGTAAATCTCTGACTCTCGGACATACGCAGGACTGATAACACTAAATGTAATGTATATTTATGTGTCTGATTTTATATAGGGTTACACAGCTACGGAAGAGTAGGAAAGGGTAGGTAAGGTAACGGAAGTGGAGGGAGAGGGAGGGTACAGGAGGGGAAGGGAGAAGAGGGGTAGGGAAGAGAGGGAAGGGTAGGTAGGGTAGGTAGGGTAAAGGAAGGGAGGGAGAGGGACGAATAGGAGATGTAAAGGCATTAATTCTATGTTTGTCATCTTGGTTAGTGGGAAGGGTAACACATTGAAGCTGTTAAAACTAGAGTCACAACAGTCACTTATCGTTCATCATTATTTGTCTCTCATACAACCTCTTTTCTCTGCCTAATATGTTACCAAGTCAATGTATTTACTTATACATTACACATATAGTATATTGGTTTTCTTGGTGTGTTTTGTGTTGTCCATGTTGGTGTTCCTTCATTACTATTGTGTCACCCTCCTGTCCTCTACAACACACACATGACTACTGTGTAAACTGTGGACAACAAAGGTTAGTATACACACAACCACTATGTTGTTAATTAAGTCACGAGAGTGTGAAACACTCTTTACACTGTACTACTCCTCTTTAACTTCCTGGCTATCTGTTGGAATATTTCTAAAGCCACTTTATTTATTTATTTATATTAGTAACAAAGAAGTACTACCATCTTGTATTACCATTATAATGTTATATTTCATTCAATATAATTTAATGTAAAATATAACATTGTGCAAAATCTGACAACTGTAATGACTCAACCCTTACTTATTATAGTATGAATACACACATACACACACACATATACCCAAACAGTATACACACATATGTATTAACACACACACATACACTGTTTGTATACACACGTATGTATTGACACACACACATACACTAATAGTATACACACATATGTTATAACACACACACATACACACACACACACATACCAAGATATGCAGCCCTACACCTGACTCTGCTATCAGACAGTTTGGACAGTGGCTGATACAGTACCTGTGGACTGAGGTACTAACTGTTAGTAACGTTGACAGGAAGTGGGAGAATTACCAAACTACTATCACTCAGGCCTACTACCACTTCTTTCCTCCCAATGGATAACACCACCGATTAAGAGGCTGATGGAGCAGCGCAACAAGGCGTTCTATAATGACAGGAGGAGGTATAACACCCACTGGATAACAAGGTCATCAGAGAAATTAAAGCTGCCAAGGTGTACTACCCAACAAAAATTCACCACCTTAAACAAACCAACATCAATCAGTGGTACAACAAATTAAAGGACCTGTGTGGGATGGTGTAAAAGTCACCGTCTATTCCCTGTGTTGACGGACATACCAGCAAGGAAGTAGCTAATCTTATCAATGACCATTTCACCAGGATCTGTCAAACCCTGCCTAGACTGGACTCAGCCCAATAACCAGCTTACCTACCCTCCATCCCTCCCCCACACATTAATGAGCACAAGGTCTACTATAAGCTCTTAATTAAGCTATAAGCTCAAACGCTCCACTACCCATATTGACCTTCCCGTGAGCTTGCTGTTGAGCTTGCAAAACCCATTTGTTCAATAATTAATGCATCACTTAGTCAGAGTAAATGCCCACAGGATTGGAAGACAGCTTCCGTTACTCCAATACCAAAAGTTTCAAAACCCCAGTCACTTAATCAATTAAGACTCATTGCTATAACCCCCCTCCCGAGCCTGTTATGTGAAAGCTTTGTGTTCGACTGAGTTTCAGCCAACATCTCAAATGCAATTGACCCCCAACAATTTGGAAATATGAAGTCATCATCAACCCCCCATTGTTTCATAAGCCTGCGACACTTTATATACAGTAACCTGGAAAAAAGAAAGACCTCAGTTGCCCTTATATTCATAGATTTCAGAAAGGCTTTTGATCTAGTAGACCATATCGTAGTACTATGGAAAGCTCTTGATATGGGAGAGGAGCACAGTCTAGTGGCATGGCTGGCAAACTTCCTGTGTGACAGACGTCTGGCAAACTTCCTGTGTGACGACAGACGTGAGGTAGTGCGTCACCAGGGTGCAGTATCTATACACCAACATCTCTCGTGTGGTGTGCCCCAGGGGACCAAGATGGGACCCCTGTGCTTCCTCATCCTAATCAATGACGCCTTAACTGACACAATTTTTCGCTGGAAATATGTGGATGACTCAACCGTTGGGACAGTCATCAATAACTTGTCTCCTGACTACCACCTCCTGCAACAACACCTCACCAACCTCCAGACGTGGACCAACAACAACAACGTCTCCATCAACCACGGCAAGAAAGTAGTGATGCAGTTTCACACGGCTATCACACCCCCACCACTACCAGTGATAACACTAGGACAGCAACAACTACAAATAGTGGACACCACCAAACTATTAGGTGTCATGCTGGATGACAAACTGAACTGGAAAAGTCATATCAGCACCATCATCCAGTCAGCCACATACCGCCTGTATATACTAAGACGACTCAAGTCCCTAGGCACACCCCAAAAGGAGCTGGTAGGAATCCACCACACCTTCATCATCCCCAAGCTGACATACGCCTCCCCCACCTGGTCTTCATCCATCAACCAGACACAGAGGCAGCAGCTGGAGGGGGTACAAAAGAAGGCATGTCATATAATTCTGGGTACGGCATACACCACCTACCAACAAGCCCTGGATACCCTCAGAATACCATATCTTGTCACCAGACACCAGCAGCTCCTCTGGGACTTCAGTAAACAGTTGCTAATCCACCCACGCCATAGAGACCTCCTCCCACCCACCATTCCCAAACCCCGCCACGTCTGTCACTACAACCTACTCAAACCCATCAGAGCTAGGACAGACAGATACAAAAATAGTCCCATCCCCACAATAGTCTCTCTAATAAACCAAAAGCACATGTAAATATTTGTACTATGTCCATGTGTGAGTGAACATGCGTGATTGTAATTGTGTACGTCTGTGTGTTGGTTTGGTATTTGTTTATGTCTGGTCATTTATAGGTATCTATAAAGTATAACCTATTTGCATCACCATTTTACAATGTATATTTTCAGCCCTTGGCTGCCTGTACCAAATAAACATTTTATTATTAATGTTGTTATTATTATTATTATTAATATACCAAAATATTATGCATATATATGTATTACGTTACGTTACGTTTATGCAGTCCATCGTGGCCGATGACGACATTCGATGTCCCCCGATGATTTCAAGGATGAATGGTGACGAACCAGTGAGAACTTGTCAATTCATGGATGTTGTTGTCTTTGTCGTCTCCGATGAGAATTTGTGTGGCTCAGGAAGCCTATGCGTGATTTGCACACCTTGCCACACGTTGCACATATTAGTTGAGGGTCTGGAACTGCAGCAGCAACTGGCCCGGCGTGACGCTGTTGTCTCTTCAGGGTACGGTGTGTTCTCCAGGCTTCCTCCAGTGTACCAACTCCACCCTTTATTTTTGATCGCCATTGTGTCTTGTCTGTAGCTAAGGCTTCGAGTGTCCCAGGGTTCATATTGCATCTCTTCAGTGTCGTTTTTGCTTGGTCCTTGTACCTTTTCTTAGGTCCTCCCGGTCTTCTTGGACAATTTAGTAACTGACCATACAGTACTTGTCTGGGAAGACGATCTTCTGGCATCCTTATGACATGGCCAAGCCAACGTAGCTGCCTCTGTGCTACCATGGGTTCAATGCTGGTGGTGTTTGTCCGCTCAGTTATTAACACACACATATACACACACAGAATGGTAACAGTAGTAATAACTCAACCTTTACTTATCATGGTGTGAAAATTTTTACTAAGTTGTATAGATTAGTGAACAGCAAGTTGATGTTGTGGTTTCATTAGAGAGAGAGAGTTGTGTGTGTTGGCATGGGTGTGTGTGCCTGTGTGTGTACATCTGTGTGCTTGTGCGTGTGCGTGCCTGTGTGTGTACGTGCGTGTGTGTACGTGTGTGCCTGTGCGTGCATGCATGCGTGTGTGTTCGTGCTTGCATGCTCGTGCGTGCGTGTGTGTTTGTGGAGGGGGGGATCTGATCGAGGTGGTAGGATAATTTGTACATGGATGACTTCCATTCATCCCTGGTTTTGATCTGTTACCACAATATAATTGATAATTAATTGGTTGTTGGTGAATCTGACATTACATGATAACATTAATATTAATATATTAATATACATCTTTATATGTACAGTCCTCAGGGACATCTGAAACACAGTACATGTTTCCAATATTAATAAACACCTTTATATGTATAGTGCTAACCTAACCTAACCTAACCTAACCTAACCTTTATATGTTTAGTGCTAACCTAACCTAACGTTTATATGTACAGTGCTAACCTAACCTAACCTAACCTAACCTTTATATGTATAGTGCTACCCTAACCTTACCTAACCTTTATATGTACACTGCTAACCTAACCTAACCTTTATATATACAGTCCTAACCTAACCTAACCTAACCTTTATATGTACAGTCCTAACCTAACCTAACCTTTATATATACAGTCCTAACCTAACCTAACCTAACCTAACCTTTATATATACAGTCCTAACCTAACCTAACCTAACCTAACCTTTATATGTAGTCCTCAGGGTGTGGCTGGACATCTGAAACAACGGGTGAAGTTCCACTAGACCGGTCCATCTGTGGCCTGGTGGTCACAAAGGAAAGGTAAGTAACACACAGACACACACAGACAACTCATGACCTATTCACTGGTCCAAGTGTTCTTATCCCTGGCCATTATCACTCTAAACACACACACAGACACACACAGACAACACATGACCTATTCACTCTCTCCCTCAGATAATAAAATATATCTATAAAAGAGAGGCGTCTGTCTGTGTGTTTGTCTGTGTGAAATTTTCTCCCAAACCAAAAGAAATAGACGGAACAAACCATATATATATATATATATATATACCTGAAAGGGCATGACCCAGGGAAGGTTAAGGTACAGTAGGCTCCACTTCTGCGTTTATCACTTACCACTACCAATGTTGAGCCACCCAGAAATTAGAATCCCTAACCACGTGTGATCCTGATACGAACCACTCACTACAGAGTGAGATGGAAAGAGTGGTTTGGTAAAGGAAAGTGTGTCTCATAAGGTGTGTGTATGAATTTAACACTGTTCTCTCTGACACTTGTGATGGTTCTCCAACACCTGATTGTCTGGCCTAGACATTACCATCTAATGACTCCATCTGATTAATATAATATCCTACCATATTGTATGCATTGTAATTGCATACAAAACATAACATTATTTAATTTCAGGTCCTGTTTGCATAATTGAACTAATCATGTTTGGCCACACAAAATGATGTTGTAGGTATTGAGAAGGAGAATGTGGTGGGGAAATGAAGGAGTCGAGTGAGTACTGGAAATGGGTAAAGGAGAAGGGTAATGGAAAGAGGATGTGGTCGAGGTGTAGGACAGAGTGTGGAGAAGTGAGTGAGTGATCATTGGGTAGTTAAGTCACACTCCACTACAAAACAATATCCTTTGGTAACCAGTAACACAAAGTCATTAATCAGAAAATGTCTTGACTGTGGTCAAGTAACAAAATTGGCTGACTTGTAATATATTGCAACAATAAATAGAGGGTGGAAAGTTTCATTGCATAACATGGTAATATATTGCAACAATAAATAGAGGGTGGAAGGTTTCATTGCATAACATGGTAATATATTGCAACAATAAATAGATGGTGGAAGGTTTCATTGCATAACATGGTAATATATTGCAACAATAAATAGATTGTGGACGGTTTCATTGCATAACATGGTAATATATTGCAACAATAAATAGATGGTGGAAGGTTTCATTGCATAACATGGTAATATATTGCAACAAAAATAGAGGGTGGAAAGTTTAATTGCATAACATGGTAATATATTGCAACAATAAATAGAGGGTGGAAGGTTTCATTGCATAACATGGTAATATATTGCAACAATAAATAGATGGTGGAAGGTTTCATTGCATAACATGGTAATATATTGCAACAATAGATAGATGGTGGAAGGTTTCATTACATAACATGGTAATATATTGCAACAATAAATAGATGGTGGAAGGTTTCATTACATAACATGGTAATATATTGCAACAATAAATAGAGGGTGGAAGGTTTCATTGCATAACATGGTAAAATATTAACAATTTTAGGATACATATAAAGGTTTGGCCACTTTGCAGACTCAAGCTATTCCCTTGAAATTCTTCAACTGTCCCTTTTTCCTTCTCTTTCCTTCTGGTTGCTCTTCATCTTCTTTATTTTTATTTTCATTTTTTTTTCGTGTTAATGTCCTCCAGGACCAGTATGGCCTTCTTTCTTCCACTTCATTTACTCAAACTTATTCATTATAATTGAATTGTATTGAACACATGCATATCATACGTAGACATGAACGTCACTCTTTTATCTTCCATTATTCGGAGATACTTACTATGTAACTATACGAAGGAAGAGAGCCGGAGGAATGTGTTTTCAACTTGTATAGCCTTTTGTGAACTCCTCACGAGGCAATATTGACAAGGTATATACTGGTAATAATTCATTACACAAACATTTTAAGGAACTTTCATTACCACCAGGTTATTCTTCCTTGCCATGCTACAATTGTCTACCATGACAAAGTTAAAATCATAGTGACAACAAAATAATAATCATAAAGTGGGTGGTGCACGAACACAATCTTTAAGGGTTATGGATGTTTTGGTATTGATTATTCCACCTTCTCTTTATTAGTAACTGGCAGGATAAAAATGACTTACTACATGACTCATATATATATATTTAATAAACAATTGCTGGCATGTAAATTATACTGTGACATAAATTCTATATTAATTTTGTATAATACATCAAATAACACTACTCGATCACTGTTGATGCTTTAGCATTTCAACTCAACCCCTGTTTCCATTTCACTCTGTAATGATTGGTTCGCCTCATGATCACACGTGGTTCGGGATTCAAGATTCTAGGTGGTTCAACATTGCCAACGCTAACTTATATACGGTACGCGGAAGTGAAGCCAACTGTACATAAAAACTTCACATTTCGAAGATTACAATATCCTCTGAAGCTGTCATATGGAATGACTATTAATAAGAGCCAAGGTCAAACCATGACATCTATAGGGCTTGATCTATCTGAAAATCCAGCCTTCACACATGGACAGCTCTATGTTGCACTTTGACGTGTTGGAAATGCAGAGAACATCTATATATTGACTCCAAACCAAAAGACAAAAAAAAAAATTGTGTACACTGAAGTTTTGCAATGAAAGTTTGACCATAACACAGAAAAGTTTATGCTGTTTACGTTATATACAGGTTTTTTCAGTACATTCTTTACCCGCCGCACTACGAAATCAGCTTAAAAATTGTTTTTTTAAGCTGATGTCGTAGTGCGGTTTAGAGTCAATATATTGATGTTCTCTGCATTTCCAACACGTAAAAGTGCAACATAGAGCTGCCCATGTGCGAAGGCTGGATTTTCAGAGAGATCAAGGCCTATAGAAAGGCCTTAAGAAAATAAAGAAAACGCGGTGGGTAAACGATTGAGCAAAAAACCTTGTACAGTCGCGGTCAATAACAATCATCCACATATGGGTATCTCAAACAATTTATTGTCTAATGTTTTCAAGTTCACATATGATGTTATTGTTTTAAGTAGTGTGTAGCTGCTTGTATTAAATTAAAAGATAGTAGTTAACCTATTTATTGGAAAGATTATCATCTAAGGAACAGAGGGAAGCTGTCAAACTCTTATGTGAGTTACCCCTATATGGATGATTATATATGGCTGCGACTCTATGTAAACCATGCTGAAAAACAAAAATTAAAAAAATGATTGTTTTTACTCCTCCTTCTGGCACCGTACCTTACCACTTCAAGTTTAGTTGGACCAGCGAAGCGGGCCGGGTACAGCTAGTTTGAAATAATATAAGGTAAGTCATTTTACGAGCCTGTGAAACTTATAACTCCATACTGTATTTATGACTTGGCAGATGTGACGACTTGACTTTTGCCTCTGACTGTACAAGTTTGTTCACTGCACTGATTCCACTGTTATAGTGTGGAAAGGAAAACTATGAACTTTTCTGCTATTTGTTCTGGTTTGAGAAAGTGGTTTGGTTTATTATATTTCATATTCCCATTGGTATAGATTAAGGGACCCAGTTATGTAGTCAGATATTTGGAGATAAATGAGTCCTTCAAATGTGGCCACCAAACAATATATAATTAAAGGATCTTGTTTCGTGGCATAGGCAGGAAGAATGAAAAGCCACCAGATCTCATACACGATTACAGGGTGCCTTTATATATGAGTGTTATGTTGGTAGTAAATGTATGACGGAGAACAGCACCCTGGTGAAGGACATTACAGGGTGCCTTTATATATGAGTGTTATGTTGGTAGTAAATGTATGACGGAGAACAGCACCCTGGTGAAGGACATTACAGGGTGCCTTTATATATGAGTGTTATGTTGGTAGTAAATGTATGACGGAGAACAGCACCCTGGTGAAGGACATTACAGGGTGCCTTTATATATGAGTGTTATGTTGGTAGTAAATGTATGACGGAGAACAGCACCCTGGTGAAGGACATTACAGGGTGCCTTTATATATGAGTGTTATGTTGGTAGTAAATGTATGACGGAGAACAGCACCCTGGTGAAGGACATTACAGGGTCCCTTTATATATGAGTGTTATGTTGGTAGTAAATGTATGACGGAGAACAGCACCCTGGTGAAGGACATTACAGGGTGCCTTTATATATGAGTGTTATGTTGGTAGTAAATGTATGACGGAGAACAGCACCCTGGTGAAGGACATTACAGGGTGCCTTTATATATGAGTGTTATGTTGGTAGTAAATGTATGACGGAGAACAGCACCCTGGTGAAGGACATTACAGGGTGCCTTTATATATGAGTGTTATGTTGGTAGTAAATGTATGACGGAGAACAGCACCCTGGTGAAGGACATTACAGGGTCCCTTTATATATGAGTGTTATGTTGGTAGTAAATGTATGACGGAGAACAGCACCCTGGTGAAGGACATTACAGGGTGCCTTTATATATGAGTGTTATGTTGGTAGTAAATGTATGACGGAGAACAGCACCCTGGTGAAGGACACTAACTTGTGGTGGGTCTCTCTCCTGGAGGAAGTGGAAGGGTGTAACTCTTCTGTGTGTATGTATGTGTGTATATATGTATTTATGTATCTATGTGTATATATATGTGTGTATGTTTATATGTATGTAGGCTGCAGGCTATCAGTAGCCCGTGACACTTGCGAGGCCCCGAGATTATTGGGAGTCGCACTAGATGAGACAGTGGAGCTTCGTGGTGATGTTGGTCACTCTCAGCATCTTGGAATATGCTTGGGCATCTTCTATGTTGTGAGACGATGTAGGGGGTATTTTCTTGATGTGTTGGCGTAGCTAGGATAATTGACGAACAGCTGAACCCAATTCACCTCTGAAAAATCCTAGATGTTTTCTCGTGGATTCGAACCCGGGTACTTGACATTCGCAGTCCATCTCTTTATCCACTCTGCCACCGACTCCCCCCGTTGTTTGCTTCCCATCTAGGCCTTGCCTGGCCTGATGGAGAGCGTGGATTCCTGCTTGGAGGCCGACTTGGCAATGTTGGAAGATGACGAGACTCCAGTTGCAGATCACTGGCCTGAGCTGCCCTCACGCAACCCTCCCCACCTCTCCTCGGTCACTCTGCAGCTCAGGTTGCAGCCATCCACCTCATCAACCTCTATCAAGTGACCAGTTGATACCTCGTCCGATTCCTCGCAGGATTCCGATGGTGTGGACTGTTTGCCTCCAAATGCCAAGACGGCAAAGTTTGCTCCAGCTGTGCACAACGTACCTTCTCTGCCTCACCCTGGTGTTTTTTCCTTGTATACCCATTTCTTCCCCTCGTCTAACCTTCCTGCTTTTGCCCCGAGAGATACCTATGTCAAGCTCTCCTTCTCTAGGAACCCATCTACTGACACAAAGCTGTGTTGGTTGTCTGATGTCAACAGGGCTTTCCAATTGCAGCGTGAACTAGCTGAAGTCAAGATGGCTACAGTCACCTCCCGGTTTGTCTACATCTCTAGGAAGCGTCAGAACATCATTGATAGAGTCAAGGCTAGTGAATTTTTGTCTCTGCCTCTCATTCTTCAAGACTCACCCGAGAGGCCTCGTAACTTCCCCAGCTACATCCTCACCCGTTTTCCTCTTGATGTTGACCAGAAACTTGCCGAGGGATACCCCAGCTGAGCACACACCACTGACTAGTCGACCTGTACTCTAGCCTTTCCAGGGACAGTGTTGTGGCCGTCATTGACCTTCTAAGTGCCTTCGATGTTGCTAATAGAGACATCATTTTGGATCAATTGGTTGACTTTGGGATAAAGGGTAATCTACTTTGGTAGATTCGGGGCTACCTCAGTAACAGGACCTCCCGTGTGTTTTTCAGTGGTGCTCTTAGTCCTTTGCACAGTTTTCATCTTGGTATGCCTCAAGGGGGTGTTGTCAGCCCATTGTTATTTAGTATTTTGATGCATCGGCTGCTCACTTCTCTCCCTGATATTCTTGGAAATACAATTACGTTCAGATTTTGTCATTTTTGGCCTTATTGCGTCATCGTATCTTGACTGTCAAATTTTTATGGGTGCCATCCCATGTAGGTTTACGTCACAATGGTACAGTTGACAGACTCGTGAAGGAGGCCTGCCGTCTGGCTCCTCGTGGTGTTGGACGTCCTCTGTATCTGACATGTTACCTTTCTAGAGTTCGCTCCGCCGCTCTCCTCCTTGTACGGCGACGCAGGGATGCAGAGAGGCCCTTCAGCATCTCCATCACCAACTACGAGTCTGTCTGCCGTCACAAATATTCCTACCGTCGTCGGGGCCTCATGATTCGGAGGCACAATGTAGTCTCTGCTCGTTTGAGGCTTGGCTACAGGCCACCATGGCAGGCTGCTGGGATGCAGGGTGAGCCTCCCTTCACTGAGTGTCGCTTGTGTCTGACACTTGCTGCCTCGGGGCCTGCCACTTGATGTGGTTTGTCGACACCTGCTGAACCATCAGGTTCTGGAGGAACTTCTGGTATGCCACCCTCGTATGTGAGACCTCTGTACCATGACCCATAATACCATTACCACACACACACACACACACACACACAACACATGACCTACTGTTATCTCCATGGTAGGTTAATATGGTACCCATGTGATACCTTTGTACCATGACCCATAACCCCCCCCCTATGCCTATTCCTGCACCCCCCTAATCCCCCCGCACCCCTCTAAACACACACAACCCACCCCCAAGCCTGTCCCCCTATTCCCGCACCCCACTAAACCCCTTTCGCACCCCCCAATAGCCCCCAAAACACACACAACCCCCCCCTTCCTAAGCCAGTCCCCCTATTCCCGCACCCCACTAAACCCCCCCACACCCCCCTAAACCCCCCCGCACACACTCATGTCTGTATTTACTACACTGAAAATAATATTACTACACCAACACCAATCACATGATTTGAAACTACAAAGAGTTGATCAATTCCACAACGAAAGAATGTCAGCCGTGTAAATGACTTCTGGGTGAATTGTTTAATGAATTTGGTGAGTAAACTATACAGTGATTATTATTATCTAACTGTTGGATAGATTTTGTGAATGTGGATACTCACCTCTTGGTTAATAATGAAGCCTTACAAATGTGGTTGGTTGGGAAGCTAACAAACGAGTACCACTGTGAAATCAACCCTAAAATAATGAAGCCTTACAAGTGTGGTTGGTTGGGAAGCTAACAAACAAATACCACTGTGGAATTAACCCTATAATAATGAAGCTTTACAAGTGTGGTTGGTTGGGAAGGTAACAAACAAATACCACTGTGGAATGGACCCTAAAATAACGAAGCCTTACAAGTGTGGTTGGTTAGGAAGGTAACAAACAAATACCACTGTGGAATTAACCCTATAATAATGAAGCCTTACATGTGTGGTTGGTTAAGAAGGTAACAAACGAATACCACTGTGGAATGGACCCAGTGTTATTGTTATTGTTATATTACAGACATCATGTGTATGTACAATGATAGGGTGTGTGTGTGTGTGTATACATTGATAGGGTGTGTGTGTGTGTGTGTGTACAGAGGTTATTATTATATTACAGACATCATGTGTGGACGGAGTGTAATACTGATGATGATGATGATGATGATGGTGATGGTGGTGATGGTGTTGGCTCTCACACCACCTGTTGATGCTGGAATACGTACTGGTAAGTTGGGTTATTATTATTTGTGTGTGTGTGTGTGTGTACAAAAAAGAGAGAGGAGGGAATAAGTGTGTGTGTGTGTGTGTGTGTGTGTGTGTGTGTGTGTAATAACCAAACAATGTACTGTACAATTAGACAAATACCATTGAGACAATGTTGATTAAAATTACCCAAAAATATTAAAATTACCAATATTAAAAATACCCAATATTAAAATTACCCAATATTAGAATTACCCACTATAAAAATTACCCAATATTAAAATTACCCAATATTAAAAATACCCAATATTAAAATTATCCAATATTAAAATTACCCAATATTAGAATTACCCAGTATAAAAATTACCCAATATTAAAATTACCCAATATTAAAATTACCCAATATTAAAATTACCCACAAATATTGTTGCCTAAGTTAATAGGTTACAACATACAGCGTTGGTGTTAAATCTGGAGCCACTAATTCCTCCAAACTATTCCAAGCAACAGATAACTATTACTTCTGTTGATATGGTCCTGATGTTTCCTGGCATACTTTGGAGGAATTAAGGTGCTCTAATGTATAAGAGACAGGAAAGGACAGAGTATGAAGGAAGAGAAGGAAAAGAGAAGAAAATATGGTGTATGGAGGAGTTGAAGTAAAGAGAATAAGAAGGAAACGATGGTAAATTATGAAGAAAGAGAAGGAAAGGAGAGGAAAAGATGGTGTATGGAGGAGTTGAAGTAAAGAGAATAAGAGGGAAACGATGGTAAAGTATGAAGAAGGAGAAGGAGGTGGAAGGGAGACAAGAGAAGAAATAGATAGAGGGGTAATGAGATGAGAAAGTACAAGGGTAGAGAATGGAGGAGAAAAAGAAGGAGGAACGGAGAGAAGAATGGAGAGAAGGAGTAAAGGAAGAAAGGAAGGAAGGAGTAAAGGAAGGAAGGAAGGAAGGTGGAAAGAATAGAAGAATAGAGAGAAGGAGATGGGGAAGGAAGGAAGGAGGGAGGAATGAATAGAAGAATAGAGAGAAGGAGAATAGGATAGAAGGAAATAAGGAATGAGAAGAATGGAGAGAAGGAATAAAGAAAGGAAGGAGGGAATGAGAGAGGAATGGAGAGAAGGAATAAAGAAAGGAAGGAGGGAATGAGAGAGGAATGGAGAGAAGGAATAAAGAAAGGAAGGAGGGAATGAGAGAGGAATGGAGAGAAGGAATAAAGAAAGGAAGGAGGGAATGAGAGAAGAATGGAGAGAAGGAATAAAGGAAGGAAGGAAGGAATGAGAGAAGAACGGAGAGAAGGAATAAAGGAAGGAAAAAGGGAAGGAGAGAAGAATGGAGAGAAGGAATAAAGGAAGGAAGGAAGGAATGAGAGAAGAATGGAGAGAAGGAATAAAGGAAGGAAGGAAGGAATGAGAGAAAAATGGAGAGAAGGAATAAAGGAAGGAAGAAGGGAAGGAGAGAAGAATGGAGGAAAGGAGAGAGAGAAGAATGGAGAGACGGAGCAGAAATGTTGATATAAATAATAATCCACTATTACCCTTGAGAGAGAGAGAGAGAGAGAGAGAGAGAGAGAGAGAGAGAGAGAGAGAGAGAGAGAGAGAGAACCCAGTCATCACTAACAACTTTGCTCTCTCACCAGAATGTCCCGCCTACAACCAGTCATCCATGGTGCCTCAACAACCATTAGAGATGAACAAAATCGGTGAACATGTCCTGGAGGCTCGCTTTCAGGTATTGTCTCCACCTGATAATAATACCAGGTGGGGGACAAGTCTACACATCATGAATCAAGACAATAAACAAACTCTGGCAACACTCGACATTGATCACATTACCGGACCACATAACCAAGTCAACATCAAGTGTTCCTGTACTAGTGAAGATGATCATTCCAGTGTCAAAACCATCACAGCACCAGACGTCATCACCAAGCTGGCACCTCAAGACTTTCTCCAGCTTAGGGTTGGGTGTCATCACGTGTACTACGACACCCGGAGGAAGATGACCTACCCATTGTCATTCACCCACTACAAGTGGGAAGAACAACCTTCTGATCTCAAGAAGAAGGTCAGTTGTTCTCTTTATTAGCAATGCATATAGATAAAATCATGACAATTATTACCATAACCTGACCTAACCTAACCTAGCCTATAGTAACTTAACCTAACAAAACCTTAATTAACCTAACTTAACTAACCAAACCTTACCTAACCAAACCTGATCTAACCTGCAGTAACCTAACCAACAGTAACTTAACCTAACTAAACCTAACTTAACCTACAGTAACCTAAGCTAACCTAACTATTACCAGATGAATATAATAATGATGTAAATAATGATGTGTATTATTATTATTTCAGGGAGGAGAGTGTTGGGTGGAGTTGTCAACTAACAATGATGACGAGGAGGAGGAGGAGAACCAGAAGTTGATGGACCACAAGTATCCCTACAACCTACCAGAGTTCCCACAACTTCAACTGACAGTCAAGTGTCCAGATAATGATGAACAATGTGCAACCATCAACTTTTGCAACACAGGTTAGTTTAATCCATCAAGTTATGTTTAATATTCTTTAATTAAATTATATACTATATTAGTATTATATTAGATATCAGACAAGGATTTTTATAGCATTAATAATGAATGAAAAGTTATTTACAACCATCAATTAAATATCAATATAAGAGAATTAAGCATGTAACACCAAGGTAAGGGTATTATACACTTGTGGTACATTGGAGTGCCTTCATTCCTTCAAAGAATGTCAAGAAACAGGAACACCAGGCAAACCAATACACTAATGTCCTGTTGCTTTGGAATAATTTGGAAGAATCAGTTGCTCCAGTATTACCTCCTTAAACCTAACCCAGGAAACAAATCATCTCAGTGATTCTAATACTCACAACATTCTCACCTTATCTAATGGTAACCTTAAAGTTAATGATACCTATAAACAATTTCCAGTAACAGGCTACCATTACACTCACTGGTACCATAACACTCTCACTGGTACCATAACACTCTCACTGGTACCATAACACTCTCACTGGTACCATAACACCCTCACTGGTACCATAACACCCTCACTGGTACCATAACACCCTCACTGGTACCATAACACTCTCACTGGTACCATAACACCCTCACTGGTACCATAACACTCTCACTGGTACCATAACACTCTCACTGGTACCATAACACCCTCACTGGTACCATAACACTCTCACTGGTACCATAACACCCTCACTGGTACCATAACACCCTCACTGGTACCATAACACTCTCACTGGTACCATTACACTCTCACTGGTACCATAACACTCTCACTGGTACCATAACACTCTCACTGGTACCATAACACCCTCACTGGTACCATAACACCCTCACTGGTACCATAACACCCTCACTGGTACCATAACACCCTCACTGGTACCATAACACCCTCACTGGTACCATTACACTCTCACTGGTACCATAACACTCTCACTGGTACCATAACACCCTCACTGGTACCATAACACCCTCACTGGTACCATAACACCCTCACTGGTACCATAACACCCTCACTGGTACCATAACACCCTCACTGGTACCATTACACTCTCACTGGTACCATAACACTCTCACTGGTACCATAACACTCTCACTGGTACCATAACACCCTCACTGGTACCATAACACTCTCACTGGTACCATAACACTCTCACTGGTACCATAACACTCTCACTGGTACCATAACACTCTCACTGGTACCATAACACCCTCACTGGTACCATAACACCCTCACTGGTACCATTACACTCTCACTGGTACCATAACACTCTCACTGGTACCATAACACTCTCACTGGTACCATAACACCCTCACTGGTACCATAACACTCTCACTGGTACCATAACACCCTCACTGGTACCATAACACCCTCACTGGTACCATAACACTCTCACTGGTACCATAACACCCTCACTGGTACCATAACACTCTCACTGGTACCATAACACTCTCACTGGTACCATAACACTCTCACTGGTACCATAACACCCTCACTGGTAACATAACACCCTCACTGGTACCATAATATCCTCACTGGTACCATAACACTCTCACTGGTACCATAACATCCTCACTGGTACCATAACACTCTCACTGGTACCATAACACTCTCACTGGTACCATAACACTCTCACTGGTGCCATAACACTCTCACTGGTACCATAACACCCTCACTGGTACCATAACGTAAAGTACAATGTAAATGGTAAAGTACAATGAATACTGATTAAAACTATTTTAACTTGTGTTGACAAATGGCTGTGAGCATCGGAGGGAGTGGTAGCCTAATATGGTTTTCGGACCAAAGAGGCCTTATTTATTTCATCTTAATAAGTTTTATCATGATTGCAATATTTATGTGATGTTCTATAACGTACATTGAATCATATTTTCAATGCAGAGGGATAATACCAGGCCTGTATAAGAAGAAAATCCGTAAAATGTCGGGAAATGCAAAGATTTGCAGCTGGCATTAATGTCGGTAGAGTTAACCTAACCTTCAAGATATATTAATCATATTTCATCGAATATTATTTATACGGGCCTGGTATTATCCCTCTGCATTTAAAATATGATTCAATGTACATTATATAACATCACATAAATATTGCATTAATGATAAAACTTATTAAGATGAAATAAATAAGGCCTCTTTGGTCCAAAAACATATTAGGCTACCACTCACTCCAATGCTCACCGCCATTTGTCAACACAAGTTAAAATAGTTTTTATCAGTATTCATTGTACTTTACTGAGATCACACACACCATACTTTATACAACAAAATATACTCAAAATTATATTTTATATCTTTGGTGTAAGTTAATGATATACCTCGCGATATATCCTGTATATATATGTATATAATATAATATATTGTATATATATATATATATATATATATATATATATATATATATATATATATATATATATATATATATATATATATATATATATAAATATATTATATTATATTATATTATTATATTTATATTTATATTATATAAATATTATATTTATATAATTATTTATATATACATATCAGCTACACCATATAAAAATAAATAAAGGTAATGTGTATGTA